>JAPYZN010001100.1:0-54875 GCA_030522865.1 Psyttalia lounsburyi
TTCCCAATTTTTTAGCGTATTTTTTTCAAATTTTTAAGTTTAACCGTTTCCGAATTAACCACATTTGAATAACGAAATTGAGTCGTTAGAGATGCGCCGCCACCAGAGACAGTTTGCGGTGGATAGGCGCCGTACGTGAGGGGTTAAAGGCTTTCTATGCAAAAAAAAAAAACAAATTTTTGAACAAGAAAATGACTCAATCTCATTAATCATTCATGGCCCTTTTGGCACGACTTCTGTAAAAGTGGTTTACGGATTCAGTAAAGTGCTTGTTTTACGCATGATGAGACGGGAAGTTTCAGCTCGTGTGATTGACTACGCCTCGGGCCACCAACTTCCGTCTCAGCCGTGACGAAATATCCTATTTCATTGCATTGTGTGTAAAGTAATATTTTACGTAAAACCCCACTTCCATTTCAGTAAAGAATCCAATTTTTTACCGCTTTGCCGGTAAAACGGACAGACTTGCACAGACAGAACTGCGCAGACACTTGGTACCCGTCAATTATCGTTTAAAAACAGTGTAAACCAAAATTTGCGTTAGCTTCTATCATAACAAACCACTTTGTTCTGAATGAACTGATAAAAAACAAAGAATATCCAGAAATTTTGTACCACCTCACGGATAAAATATAAATATTAATAATAATAAAACAATATATTCGATGTTGAATAAAAATTGTGTACAGAACAATAGTCCAACCTTCCGCCGTTGTTGTCAACAAATAATTGCCACAATTTTGGTAGGAGAAGGAAATGTAAACCTGTCGTCCGTACCCACCCATCCGTCCGTCCGTTCACTACCATCACATCCGGCATTATTTACATCCATTGCCGTTTATTCCATTTTTATTAAAAAAGTTTTCTCCATTCTAAAGTAAATACTATCACCAAATTTAATGAAGAAATTGAGCCATTGATTTTCGGGCAGAAAAATTGCACGAATTATTGGGTCCCGTAGCCGGAAAGAATAAAGAAAAAAAAAATAGATTTTCTATGATAACAATGATGGTGCAATTAGCGTGGGTATACGCGTGACATGTGGGACAGGGGCAAGCGGCGTTAGATACAAATTTCAACAGATTCCTGAGATGAATCATAACACATCCCATTGCATGTTCAAAAGGAGAAAAAATAAAGAAGATGGAAGCAGTGAAAAGAAAAAACGAAACAACAAATACGGGTGAGGAACAGAGACGAGGAGGGTGAGTCACGTCAGCTCGGAAATGCCTGGAATTGCGAGTCTGATCCAAGACACCTAAGACGCAGAGAACAGGATCAACCGGTGTGATTTGTAGTCATCGAAATAATCCCAATGGAACTATCGTGTGATTGTGTTGTGTGTATCGACCGTACATAGAAGAGAACGTCAGCCTGATTATCCCCACCACTGATACCGAGTAATTTCAAGTGGTTCACTACATTGAGATCCTAGCCTGCTATTATGCTCCTCTATAAGTAATGAAAAAACAAAAACCTAGCGACGAGTTGACGTGCTCTCATTCTTCGGAGAAATATGGAAATAAGTGTTTAATTTGTAAGCATTATGGACAAGCCAACAACAATTGATCCCTCGATCCAAAATGACGACCATCCCCACCCCTCTTCGGCTCCCCACCATTGGCTCAAGCTCCATAGTAAACCATTTGTCAGAAGTCCCCCCTCAGTTCTTAGCTGCACTCGCTGGTATTCTCAGCCTATCTGTGTATGACGCTAACTCTCTAGATATACTTGGTTGAGTGACGCGTTTGCATGTTTCACTTTTGCTTTGCTTTTGCTCAGCTATTGCCCTCCTATTGAAATCAGTGCAATTCACGTGTGTGCCTTAAAATATAATTCACCAGCGAATGATAAATAAACGTGGAAGAGCAGTGATATATTCTTGAATTACCTCGATTCAGTTATAAATATATTGGTGGAATACCGTGCTTTGATACTAAATAGGAATTAAATAAGTTCTATCAACAACGAAGTGTCTACGGGGGAATAATGCCCTGGAGAAATGTTGGGTTGGTAAAATTTCATGTATATTATTATTATACATTCTTTCAAATGAATTCGGAGATCTCACCTACGTCCACCATTGTGATGCAATTCTTGCGATGCTCTCTCTTCTATCTGTAAACTTCAATGGATCAGTGAAGAATGAATCTGTGTGGGTATGTGTTTTGTCTGTGTATGTCCGTTTGTAGCATTTCTGGTCATCAGGACAAAGCGAGGCGTTTTCAAGTTGCTCGGGGGTACTAGGTATACACTATGCTTGACGTTGCAGTGGCTAGGCTTCTGCCATGCCTTGTATCACATTTTTTTTTTTTTTTTTTTTTATTATTACCTATGCTTCACTGGTAGCTCTGGCCGCTTTTCGTTGCGTCTCATTTTTTTTTAATGGTACGAAAGATCAGCGTTCCCGTTGTCTTCGAGGCCATTCAGCAATACGGCCAACACTCACTGTATCCAGATCATCATTCTGTCAGAGAGCGGAACAAATGATTCTTAGCATTCGACTGATTTGATTTTTCATTTCTATGTTATATCTTCTGGCTTGAGATCGCAGCGATTATTACAAATTCTTATCGGTTTATTGTAATTTGCAGTTGATTAGAACAAAATCATTAAACGACTCTCTTAATGTATACCAGTAGTTGCCGATCATTAAATCTCTTTGGATATCAAATTCTTATCCATCGAATCTTGGAAACTTTACACATCATTACTCCGTCAATTTGCGTGACTATTTGCATCATAAATCATTGTCACGGAGAATTCAACCGGAAGTTACATAGGAGAGGAAACGGGCAAAGCCCAGTTACACTACCAGTTGCATTTGAGTGTCTTCCGCGCTAACGATATCCAATTGAATTTTATCACGCATTTTACTATCTCTTTCATCACTTGTTAATTTTTTCTTCACATTATTCTACGAAGTAGAGTAGAGATATACCGACACTCTTTGTAAAAATTTTCATAGTAAAAAGTAGAAGGTAACAAAAGAGAATTTAATGAGTTAGGAAAATAAAAACAAATGATGGCAATTATGCAGCTAGGGGAGAATAGTTTCTACTCCTTTCTCAGTATAATACGTGAATAAATCCATAAAATTCTGCGTGCCCTGCCACAAAATGGCTACGCATCACCGGAAGAAGTGTATATAATAATAGAATTGAACGTTTGCATACCGTTATCGTTACATAAATCAAAATTTTTTTATCCGACGATAAAGAGCATCGGTTTCAGTTTATAAGTGATAGATTTCGGCAAGCCTAGGTCCCCGGAGATGGCATCGGTTACATCGTAATTTTTGCATTGGCCTTTTTCGAGTCTGAAACATGCTACATTATACAATTCCTGGGAGAATAAATACAGGAATTGTATTTATTGTGCAGTTGCATTAGGAAATGACCATACGAGGATTGAGTAGAAAGCGTATAAGATGTTCCGTTTCATCCTCTAGTGTAAATTAATTAACGAGGGAGACTGTGAGGGGCCCGGTAGGAGGGGATAGTAGTTCACTAAGAGTAGAGAGTGGATAGAACAAATGGTAATACATGAAAAAATTTATTTATTTGACAAGTCCGAGCTACAAGTAATATTAAATCGGCACAAGGGTCGAATCCAATGGCATAATTAAATTATCAATGGAAGGGAAGAGCACAAATATTTATTGAATAAGTCATAGACAACACTTTAGGCTCAAATTTTGGGGGAGTTAATATTCATGCATGTAACAATTTAACAGACCTCAAAATATCTAAAGGTAAATGGGCCAGTTCCACAGATGGAGTGCGCAAATTCGATGTCAAAATTTTGGATACTTTTTCACTTTTATGCGCTATATATGCATATAATAGTATATTTCGTAACAAGTGAAAAAAAATGATTTTTGGCGAGTGGGAGGTCTATATCACGAGCCAAAGGCGAATGATATAATCCCACGATATAATCAAAAACCACTTTTTTCACGTGTTACGAACAATATTTTTCATCTCAATGTGTCGGAAAAGCACTTTTCAGTCACTCAACACGAAGCGGAGAGTGACTGAAAAGTTACTTTTCCGACACAGCGTGATGAAAAAATCATTTTATATCTAAGGAAGATCAAGAAAGGGCATTCAAGCGGAAAGGTCCGAACGTTTTCAAGATTTTTCGGCAAAATTGGTTGACTAAATTAAACATTATAAATATAACATTATAATACTTAAGGAAATCAAATCACCCATTTTCAACGGAGAATTTTTTGCTAATGATAGTTTTTTTGTCCCATGCCCCCATTGTGAAAATGGAAAAATAAATATTTTAATATTAATCTTGCCCTTTTCGCCGTTTTGTTAATGGTAGAAATAAATGCTGTTTGCGATTGTATTTAAAAATTATTTCTACCTATGATGCTCAATTAAATAAAAAAATACAGAACAAACATTATTATTAGAAAGATGTAGATACAGAAAAAGAAAATGTTTCCAAAAAAAGATCGATAATTTTACTGTCGGATTTAGGCACGATGTTCGATGGAAATCGCCCCATATATATTTTCATATAAAGATTAAGATGATTTGATGGTATCGCATTTGTTCATTTGATTACATTTGATTATATACTCGAGCATTAGGAAATAGTGAATATGCAAATTATACTTTGCTTGATTTTACGACAAAGTATGGAACCAGAATCTTTTTTCACCATAGCCAAGCCAAATAAAGTCGCGCTAAATATCATACTTCTTACTGTGTGAATAAAAGCCTGAGGATGTCGCAAAAATACCAGCTTTTCGGAGTACATATAGCTACACTTGAGCCACGTTAATATGGTATAAATAGATATACATCCTCGGAATTCCCTCTAGCATGACGAAACTACATTTTTTTCAATCCCATAGAGAAGGCGAAAATGTTTGACTAAAAAGAAATTCGTGAAATCCGTGTACCGTTACGGTAAAGGATTTACCATCTGTACTAACAGATCGAAAAGTGTACCTACACTCGTGTAAGAATTTTTCTTTATTATTGACTATAACTACCTTTTCAAATGGTTAATCACTAAACAGCAAATAATATTACCAAAAAATTCGAAATTCCTACAAAATTTAATAGTAACAATTTTTTCAATTGTCGAATTTACAGTACGTGTTCTTTTTCGGAATACATGGAATTACATGAAAATACATGGATTACAATTAAAAATCATCATAATAACAATGATACGAAAAAAGCGGAACCATCGAATTTACAAGTACAACAACCAGGGGATCGAGCCCATTTGATTGAAGAGATTTGTCTATTTATTTCTACTTTGTTACTCTTCTTGTTATTTTTTATTCCTACCAATTTTATTATCAGTATTCGGTCGAATGGATCCCATTCTATTAAAAACACTATATTCAGAAAACGCGTTTTGTATCCAAAGTTCAATATCTCCCAAAGTGGTCATCCGATTTAGTTCATCTTTGATACCAAACATTGTCATGGTAAACGTAAACTCCCTGCGAAACTTCAAGTCAATATATTTATTTTTTTCAAGAAACAGTGCGCGTATAAGGATTTTAAGTGAAAACCCGAAAAATTTAAAAATCTCTAAAACTTTCTATGAGAGCCTATATATTTTTATTGACTTGAATAGACAACCTCAAGACAAAAGTTCTAAAAAAAAAAAGGTTAAAATTAAGTTGACAGTTTTCAAGATATTGACAAAAAAAATGATTCAAAAACAAATGACCATTTTTCAAAAGCGCCTAGACCGATTCAGCTCAACTTAAGCATAGAGTTAGTCCTCAGTAATACCAATCATCTGACACAATTTCAGACGCATTTGGAATCACTTTAGTCAAGTATATGTTTATTTTTCTAAACGTTAAAAATTATGTAGACCAAATTGATCACCCGCAACGACAGATAGGCTGCTCAAATTTTATATTTTTACATTTCAGACCATTCTGCATCATTATCAAGCCAAATGAAAGATTCGAAAAATTGAATGATTTTATTGATAGATAGATTTTTATTTCATAAAATGTATGGCTCTTCGAGGCCTCTTACATTCCCACCGTTTACATTTCTATAATTAATTCTCATTTTCTCTTATTTTTATTTGGTCCGTGTCATTTCACGACTGTTTACATCCTTTTTTCCATTCATTACAATTACATTCTTTCATTCCTCATACTCAAAAAGAAATTAGAGTTCAGAGGAAAAATATTCTACAGCATTCGATTTCGCCAAAATTTTGTTATACTTCATCAGAAAATGTATTTAATTAAGCTACTGGGTCTGAACGATTCATCTTTGGCGTATAAGTATTAAAAAGTGCCTTTTTAATTTGAATAATTAAATTCAACTATTTAACGCTGGGAGAATTTTTGCACTGGCTCCCTTCATGAATGATCCCTTCACATGATCCCTTCACTAATCAAGTCCATGATTACCAATTGCGAGGATTCCAGCAACACTATATAATGTTTGATTTTTGTAGTATTTAGTATAATTAGATGCAGGAATTCTGTGCATGAAGAGTCCGGCTCCCAACCAATATCCTTCAAATAATCTGATCTTTAAGGTCAAATTTTTACTTTAAATGTGATCTGCGTATTGTTTTGTCCCATTTGACTGTGTGTGTGTGTGTGTGTGTGTGTCATTATATTTTAAATAAACTTATAACTTCCTTATGGCGTACCAAGATCACTTTTCCGTTTAGGTGGAATAATTTCCATTAGCTTTTTATAACACTTCCCAACTATGCAACCGGGAACTGTAAAAATTCTCGATTTTTCTTTTTAACTTAACAGTACACTGAGAAAAATCATTCCTTTTGACAAGGAATTAGTTTCTTGAGACATTAATCTCATTTATTTGAAGCTTATTTCATCCCACTCACTCCCTACTCTATCTTTAGGGATTATTATATTGGATAATGAAATGATAATGCTACAGATGCCCCTGAATGAACTCCAGGGATAATTATTAACATTTAGAATAATTACAAATGATTTTACCATTTATGAAAATCCCAAATTTGAAAAAAATAAAAATAATGACGGAACCTCATAATTATCACCATAGTTAGAAAATTGGAAGTTTGATAAGTATCAACAGAGAATGACTGGCGTGGAGATGTAGGCTGTAGAAAAATCAAATTCATCTCTCAAGAAAATGATTCCTTGATGAGAGCAATTTTTTTTTCTGAGCTTCTTAAGCCTCATGCTGTCATCCTCTGATTAGATGGTACCGGGACGGTTTTTGAGGTGATGTCGAGATACTCGAGGATCACTCAGTGATCTTATTAATGAGTAAAAAAAGAAATAATATCACTAACAATAACCTTATGAAGTTGAAACACTCTTGAAAAATTTAAATAGCTACCTTCCTCTTGTATATTGACTCCTTCTTATCATCCTCTAGATTAAATTCTTAAGCAGTACAAGTAAATTCATATTATTATCATAAGCTAAGAAATGAGAAATGATAATATGCTCAGCCAAAGAAAAATAATAATAAGAAATGACTAAATGTACAAATAATATGTTTAAGTATACATTTTTGAGAATCTGTATCTTTTCTTTTTTTTGGCTAGGAAATAGCTTGTATTGCTTTGAAGACCTCAAAACACAGGGTACCTAAATACTAATAAGTCGGCGTGAACCTGCGGTTACCCCACTGAAAAAATTAGCGGTACAGACTGGAGAGGATAAATGAGTGTGAATGGTATACCTAGAGAAAAACGATTCCACTGCAATAGCCATGAATTCCATGATTGAATGTGGCCATGTTTCCGTAGAACTCGAAACACATACAGACAAAAAAATTCAAAAATGGTTTCGGGGTCATTACAACTTCCTGAGATTCGGGAAGTTGGCCATTTCGTATTCAATGAGATGGAAATTGACCTTTCTAGAATTCCGCGTCATGAATTCCTATCCGTTTCAAATTCAAATGAGTCTTCACTGAGAGGAAATTTTTTTTGAATAAATAGTATGTATGTATTACTTTTATCATGAAAGTCATGAGAAAAAGAACCCATTCATCAACAGATTTCGTATTTGTTCTGAAAACGAGGCCAATTTGTCAATAACTTTACTCAATAATTTTTACACCTCATCCTCATCACTCGAACAAGTACAACCTTGATGGATGCCAACGTTTGTGTCGGTGTGAAATACATCGGTCTTGAAAATTTACAAACAATTAGTTTCTTGCTACAAGCATAAGGCGCACTTGTGAAAAACAAAATGTTTTTCTCAGTGTGCTTTTGGAAGCAATAGAGACCCCTCGATATACACCAACGATGAGAGTAGGTCGGGATGTTTCACAGTTCTCACTTGATAGAACAGCGTGAAAGGAACGGGCAAGTGTAAGTCAAATTTTTGTTTCATCGACCGGAATAAGCGGAATGAATCGCAATGCAATGATGAGTGCATATGGAGAGAATGCCGGGTGTGGAACAACCACGAGGAGTCAACGAGAGATGTGATGGCCTGACAGTTGGTTTGTGAAGTCTCGTGTAGAGTTCGATGCCCCTTGCGACAGACCAACGCTTAGGCGCCGATGCTACGCTAGAGTCTCTCTTTCACTCTCTCTCTCTCTTGACAACAGACACTTCTCCGACTATCTTGTATTTAACATAGGTCGACAATTACCGAGAAAATAATGACGAATAGCGTTAGAGAAACAATAATAGAAAGTAAAAAAATCAAAATAATATGCAAGATTTTGAATGCGGTAGTGCACTGGTTCAGTCAATAGGGCTCTCGGAAGAATGTTCGGAATTGTATTATTTGCATAACTGGTTCAGTCGGGGAATCTTTGATTTTTCCTTGAATGTTCTCATTTTACATACATAGCACCGTGGGCAAACATTTCAGACGGTTGTTACGAAATTTCCAAATAAATAAAGCAATGCTGTCTACCTCAATGTCGTATGAAACGAATAAAATAAAATATCAAATTAAGGGGGAACAATAGGGTGTTCATCCACAAATGATTATGTTACAGAATCATGAGATGATCGCTCAGTTGGCGGTGATGGCCGCTGGTGGTGGTATAGGTGGGGGCGGAAGTGGCAGTAATACCGGTGGTAGTCGTGTCAGTCGTGCGGGCGGTCTCACTCTTCACAGATCAAATTCCAGCCTCGAATTGCCCCACAGTCCAGAGCGTACGGGTCGGGCTGTTGATGCTCAACCACTAAGACGCGAATATGGTTCTCACGGTAAGAATTGATTTTTTTTCTAGCGTATTTTCATTATTATTTCTGGATAAAGTGACAAATGATTTGATTCGCAGGGAGCATCGATGTTGTTGGTGGCCAGTGTAATCCAGCAAGTGGGGGAGATAATTTATTTGCAATGCTACAGGACTTCAGAAGTGGACGAACTTCAGCAGACCGATTGTACGCACACCATCACAATGACAACCCGTCTGGAATTGTCTCCACTGACGAGGTTTGTGGTCCCACGTCGTCTTCGAGTCCAAAATTACGTTTAAAACTTAATAGACTTTGGGGCGGAAAGGAGAGTGTGTCTAGCGGAATGTCTTCAGTGATTACTCCTAGCTGTACCCCTTCAACAGTCGTCCCAGGAGATCTAGAGGAACGACATCGGAGAAGGGCGTTTCTCCATTACGATTGTCAGTCACTTACAGCAAATCTAGGATATGCAGCTAAACTCAGAGGCATTTTACTGGCTAGGAGACGAAATACCGCAACTGGAGCGTCTGCTGCGAGTACAGTGCGTGCTTCAACCCCAGACGAAGGACCAGACTGTAGTAGCTCTGCTCTAGGTACCGATACCCAAGAAGACTCCGGAGATGGAAAAAGTAACGATCTTCTAGAACCCTGCCCCTTTTTTAGAAACGAGATTGGTGGAGAGGGCGAACGAGAAGTCGCTCTTGGACGTTCCCCTATGTCAATTCCAGGAAGTCACCGACCCTCACTAGCCTATGGAGTTTCCGTCCTAGAACCCTTGCCCGGAGAAACTCTCTGGAAACACACTTGTCCTCTCAGAAAGCGTCTCCTCCCGATCGAGAGCATCGACGAGGGCGCTCGCTACTACCGGAAGTATTTTCTAGCTAAAGACCACCAGAACTGGTTTGGCCTGGACGATCAACTGGGTCCAGTTGCCATCAGTATTCGCAGAGATGGTAACCATTATAGAATAATCGTCCGCACTTCCGAACTCCTAACTCTACGTGGCTCAATTCCGGAAGAAGCCCTTAGCCTTCGGAATAACCAAACAAGTAGAATACCTACACGTGAGATAATGGAGCTCGTCGCACCGGAAGTGCAGCTGGGGTGTCTCAAGCTGGGAACTCAGTCGGCTGAGGAAGCACTGGCCAGGCTTGATGAACAAGGGCTCTCCAATCGTTATAAAGTGGGAGTATTGTACTGTAGAGCTGGACAGAGGACCGAAGAGGAAATGTACAACAATCAACACTCAGGCCCTGCATTCCTTGAATTTTTAGAGACAATTGGTCAGAGGGTGAGACTGAGGGGTTTCGAGGGTTACAAAGCTGGTTTAGACACTAGAACAGACTCGACAGGAACTCATACAGTCGCTGCTACTCATCGAGGTGCTCAGGTTACTCTCCACGTCGCTACAATGCTTCCATTTACACCCAACAATAGACAACAATTGTTGAGAAAACGTCACATTGGTAATGATATTGTGACAATCGTATTCCAAGAACCCGGTGCTCTTCCCTTCAGTCCTAAACGGATCAGATCTCAATTTCAACACGTATTTATAATCGTACGTACTATCAATCCATGCACTGAAAACACTCAGTACAGCGTTGCTGTATCACGCAGCAAAGAAGTACCTATTTTTGGTCCTCCAGTGCCGACAGGGGGAATTTTTAATAAAGGAAAATCATTTGCTGATTTTATTCTTGCCAAAGTTATCAATGCTGAGAACGCTGCCCATCGCTCCGAGAAATTTTCCACTATGGCGACGAGAACGAGACAGGAATACCTTAAGGATTTATCAGTTAATTATTCATCGACAACCATTATTGATACTGGACAAAAATTTTCAATAATGTCATTTAGCAGTAAGAAAAAGACAACTGTTCGACCAAGATTGGCGTGTGATGCAGCCCAGCGGGGGGCCATTTGTTGGCAAGTCATCTTGGAGGAGAGTACACAGAATACAGACTGTTATCTTGGTATTAGTATTGATACCATTGTGCTTATTGAGGAGCACTCTAGACAAACGATTTTTGTATCACCCTGCATTAATGTTCTCGGCTGGCATGCTCAGACAAACAGTCTACGACTTTATTATCATCAGGGTGAGTGTATTAGTATTCATGTGAGGCCTGACTATACTGAAAGGGATGAAATAATGGAAATCGTGGCGAGACTTCGAGCTGTTACACAGGGATCTCCGGCGTCAGAATTATCCTTGAGGAGGAATAGTTTGGGTCAGTTGGGATTTCACGTGCAGCCTGATGGAGTAGTTACCCAAGTTGAGAGCATGGGCCAGTCTTGGCAGGCTGGTCTTAGACAGGGTTCGAGACTGGTAGAAATTTGTAAAGTGGCAGTATCTACTCTGAGTCACGATCAAATGGTCGATCTTTTAAAAACTAGTGTCCAAGTGACAGTAACTGTTATTCCACCTACCAATGACGGACAACCAAGAAGAGGCTGCTCCCTACAAAACTGTGAGTATTTGTCTGGTAATTATGAGAGTGATTATGAGAATGTCAACAATTCCGAGAGTACTTCCAGCCAACAGAGCGCACAGCAGGCCCAACAGTATCAGAAGAATCATGAGAGATCAATGAGTCCACCGAGATCTAGCAACTCATCTGGATATGGAACTGGTTCAAGTTCTAGATCATTCACAGATCCTAGATTTGTCCATGAAGGTACAGCTGGAGGGCAGGATGAACGATGGTACGATGGATTATTAGAAACACATGAGAAAGAATTGAATAATCTAAAGTCCGATGGTACACAACCGCCTCCTCCTCTTCCCGCTCGACAAGGGCTAAAAAATTCGAAAAATGCGAAACATCAGTATCACGAGTATTATTCTAAAGAATCTAATTACGTTTCACCTCGAGTTTTGCATGAAAGTAATTACCAGAGAATTGATGAGATCAATAGAAATAATTGGGGACAATCGTATGGTCATACACATCACGTGCATCAAAAATTGACTGCCTCGGTTTCTCTGCCATTGGCACAGAGTTCTGGCTATAGTGTTGCTAAAACTATCAATCAGTTCGAAGCCGTAGAGCATAATAATATATACGACACTGAAGCATCTAAAAAAGTTCCTATGCGATGTAAAAAGGAAGATTATGGTACAGATGGTAAAGCTATCGCCGAAAAACGTCTAAGTTCCTATGAATTTGTTCAAGATCCTGAAACTTGTGACATTAATCAATTTAATCAATCGACTCGCGAAGACGTTAATGAATCCAACAAAGACAATCATGAATTTATAATCGGTGACAAAGTGACTTGCATAAAAAACGAATTACCAGAGAGAGCTCTTACGCGCAAACCCACGCTCACCCACGCTGAGTATACGAGAAAAGATTATACAATGTCAAGTTTACCCCCAGAAGTCAAGATTTTCGAGGGTAATGGCACTGATATTTCTCCTTTTACACTTCCTAGTGAGGACGAATTTGCTAATAGCAGTGAAAATATGTCTCCAGCGTTCAAGAGATCAAATAAACAGAAATCTGGTGCTGGAAATCCGAGCCCAAGGAATCAGAGTCCCAGACCTAAATCACTGGTGAGAACTCCACATAGAAATTCGGCTAATTTTTCTTCAAGTACTTTACAAGAGGATTTGATGAAGCTCATCAATCCAGACTATATTGGTGATGACAATTCTCAAGTGAATAATAATAATATCAATGTTAAGGAGAATGGAGCGAGCTGTAATAATAATGAGTCAGTGATCAAAAATATTGATAAGGTGCTTGAGAACAGAGAGAATAATAAAAGTGAGAATAGTAATAAATTGGAAATCCAGAATAGATGTAGGTCAAGGGAAAATCTATGTGGAACAAGTGCGACAACACTGAGTGCCCTATCAACATCCAATCGACAAGAAAATTCAGCTGGATCAGAAGTCATTTTAACAATGGCGAGACCAGCAACTGTTATTTCTAATACAAGTACAAATTCAAGTCCAGCTCCAAGTGAGAAGAAATTGTCCAAGGAGGAGAGATTGTCGCCAAGAGTTACTAAGACTCTATTTCCGTTAAAAGTCTCTAACATAAGTGGAAATGTACGGGACAGTGTCGAAGATAATGAATCTCATTGTAATGAGGAAATCATTTATGAGAGTGGTACTCCTCTGACGGATTTACAGAGTCATTTGTCGAATCTTGAACTCAGGGTTGCAAGGGAAACGAGAAGAAGACTCTCTTTGGAGGAGGAGGTGAGAAAGTTGAGAGATGAGAATAGACGACTGCAAGATGAGAATCATGCTGCTGCACAGCAGTTGCGGAGGTTTACAGAGTGGTTTTTTCAGACTATCGATCATCAGTAATATTTTTTCGTTATTTTTTCTTTTTTTCTAATTTCGTTATTTACATAATAAGGATAGAAAATGTCTTTCAATGAACTTCATAATCAAATCGATCACAAAAAGTCATTTTTGTTTTATTCAAAGACATTCCAAATCCGTAATCGAAAAATATACCCTTTTCACCCAAAGTACATGTCATTTTTAAATCAGAAGCTATGATATTGTTTCTCCTCGATTCAACGATCAATGTTGCATTAAAATATTGTAAGGGGAGTAAAATGATATGTAATCTGCCAAAACCAATGTGCCGATATATCTGTCAATATATCTTCTCAAAGTAGAAGTACAGACCGTTCTTATTTATAAATTTTCAATTTTTCTTAAATAATATTACTGTTTTTTTTTTCTTCTTTTTTTTACAAATGAGTATTAAACTGTTGAAGATTTTGAATGGCGCAAGAAAGAGAGAGTTTGATTGAAACCCACGAAGTTATTTAGACCACATCGTATTACACTCATTATCAATTTTACAATATCGAATGAATAGAGAATAATACAACGAAGAGAAAATTGCGGACACGTGCGCTATGAACCGACCAAATATTTCTAGAACCTTTAAGATGTAATTGATTAATTGAAGTAAAATATTGTTAATTTATATGTAACTTTGACGGTAATAATGCTTTATATTCGTTTAATATTGATTTGCATTTAGATAATAAAACGTATATTTTTTTCATTGAAACACTTGTTGACTAAAAATTTATTTTTGCGCTAAATTCAAGTGAAAAAAGGACAAATGGATGCAATAAATGTACTCCAAGTATTAGAATAATAAAATAGTTTATTATAGTTCACAGAGGAAAAAAATTGAAACAGACATCTGTATCTTTTTTTTTATTATAATGCCTTACATATATCACTGTACTGTCGTTGAGTGACAATAGAAATTATTAACCAGGATCTTAATTCCTGGGGAACAGTATGTGAGTACGTGGATGCACTGCATAAGCATAATAAAAAAAAACACTATTAATATTTTTCAATAAAACCTTTTTTGATTAATTAATCCTGCATTACGGAGTTTCAATGAATTTTTCATTGTTGTAGAATTGCAACATTTCTTCTCAAATTTCCTTTTGGACTTGTAATTATTTCTGATACTTCCGTTACTCGAGTCACTAATCACCAGATGTTACGTAATAGTGATAATTCGTAAATACATAATGGTATACAGTAAGATCTTGATTGGATTAGTGCTTATACATAACGCAGAGCCCATTATTCTTGTCTTGCATTAAAATCGTTGGAATATATCACTGGTGCTGTACGTGAATCAAATAATTTGTAAATATCCTTCTTCTCCTTTTACCTAAGTACTTGTTATTATGCCGACAAAAGGTTCATTTTAATTTCTTTCTTTGACCTATTATCGCTACTTATTGCTTTTCATTAATTTTTCAACTAGTACTTCCTTATCATCAAAAATGAGGATTTTTCTTTCTATTGTTTCATAACAGGGCGGAAAATAGTAGGAAGAATTTATTTCTGTTAAAGAAAATATTAGAATTTTAAATTGTGCGAATGATTTATTATGGCACGCACTGAGTATATTTTATATTGTAATTATTGGAAAACCAATTGAACAGGGAAGTGGTAAGTCGTAACGAGGGTTCTCCAACATATAATTTAATCTGAATTTATGTTGCTACTGAATTATTTTAGGCGATCCTGTTAAAAAAAATTGTGTAGGTTTCCGCGATACGTTTTACCACTTTGTTGGAGAATTGTCCAGGAGAAAGGAAATGAGGAACCTGGAGTAACTTAAAACGCAGCGAAGGCTTACAAAATTAAATAATGAAGATTGATGAAAAATAAAACTTTCACACCGAATATCACACATATTTTGAAGCAATCATGGGAATGACAACAATTTTCACCAATAGAAAAATACTTTTCCCTGTACGTTTCACGTATTATTCATTATTTAATGTTCATAAATCATTCTAAATACTGAAAATGGTATTTATCAGTTTAAATAGATCCATATAGAACAATTACGCTTATATAGTATACGTATATTGGTACACGCGTTTATTAGTTGGATTAGTCAGACACGAGGTAATCAACTGTGATCTTTTAGGGCGTGAATATATTTAATTTCTTTTAAACAATCTTCTTTACCTTTATTCATCAATTCATAGCAATTCATATTTTTGACTTTATTTTTTTTCTTCTTTTTCTCAGCCACGCTGCGCCTCACAATATCTCAGTCATATCAATAGTACTACCGTACAGTATATCAACAGCATCACAGCAAGATAGCGCCCTTTCATTGTAACGCATTTTATCAATCCACTTGTTTCGTGGATTATTTTTTATAATATTTCTCATTTTACGGAGGTGTGTTCTCTGTAGATTTTTTTTCTTTAAGCATCTAAATTATTTCCCACCTCGGTTTCTGTCAACAGCTATTCTATAACAATCCACTTACAACCAATTAATTGTTTATTTTTCAAGGGGGACAACTGTTACTTGCAGAGAAGAGAATAACGTAGTTTCTAATAGTGTCAGGAAGTTAAAAAAAAAAAAAAAAGAGCGATGGTTGTTGATACACGAGATTCTGCAGGTATAAAGTGCTGTAACTCAATTATTAAGTAGCAATAAATTAATCACTGAAATAATTGAGGCACGCAAGTGCACGTATAAAGATTCATCTTTCAAGCGTGTAATAAAATCAAATTAATACGTCAATACACGTATTTTCATAAAATTCGGATAGTACTTGTCCGATGTGCAAGTAAAGGAAGTAATAATTATTGAATTAAAAGATCTACGAATATGAAAAAAAAATGAATTTTGATGTTCATAATTAATTGCATAAAAGGTGTTCATGAGTAGAAAAAAAAAAAAAAAAAAAAATTATTGCGATATTTACGAGTTGGTTAGTGGAACGGAATGTAAAAAGATCTCACTACCTTATTTATAAGTCAATTTTTTTTTCTTCAATAAATAAGTTATTAAAAAATAATCATCAGAGAAACATTTTGACGTTGCTAGAATCATTTTTTCTCCATCAATAAATATAGCCAATAAAAAATAAATCTCAATTCTGAGGACTAACTTGTTCTCATATTTTTTTCACATCTCTTTAAATTACTACTAAAAAAACGTAAGAGAAATTTGTTTTGTACTCTTCTACACACGATTAATTTCTAACAAACAGTTACGCGTTGTTCCCATACTTAAACTCAATGATATAAGATTATTCAATTTTCATCGCGCTGGGTGAAAAATGAAGTTTTACTTTTTCTCTGCCTATAAAACTCCACTTTACACACATCGCGATGAAGATAAGATTCGAAATTTATCGAAAAAGTAGTCTTCGACTGGTGGGAGGGTAGCAGACACATCCACAAAAATGAAAAACCACTTTTCCACACTCATATCGAAACGTCCTATTATTATACTGGCTGGCAAAATAGCGGAAGCGAGTTTTCTGTCGTCTCAGGAGAGATGAGCACCAAAATGAAAATTCATGGGGATGAATTGCCTGGCAAATGATGTGGAGTAGAAGTTAAATTAGTAGTTTACGTGATGAAGAACAATGGAGTGGAAGGAAGAGGTATTGGAAAAATTCCTTAGGCAACAAAACAGATATTTAGAGATTTTTCAACAAACTGGGCTACTACTGGGCTCAAAGATATTATCAGAACTATAGGCAAGCTAATTTTTCAGTCACTTATCGTTAATTTCTACACTATTTCAATAATTACAACGCTTAGACAAAAATTTAAGGTTTCTGATGATGGAAAATTCAATATCCCAAACAAGTTGCCTCGATATATTTTTCCTCTTGGACCAGCCTTCTGTTCCCAACCACTTTGCTACAAAAAAAAAAGTAAGATACTTGATCATAAATACCCTGTGAAATAAATCACTCTCGACGTGTCCTTTTGGGACGTTGGTGGATACCAATATCATCATTGCCTCTGCTTTTCTTTCCAATTTGCACTTGACTCTGGGCTGTCAATTGTAGAGAAATTGCATGTGTATTTAATTTTTCAGCAAGAAGTAAATCCTTAAGACCCTTCATTTTTTCACTGTAAAGAATTATTCTGGGGCTTTCATTCTCAGAGTCCTCCTCCACTTCTGGATCCAGAGTTTCCTGAGATGTTGATGGAGTGGGAGGTAATGAACTCTCTTGAGGTGCAACGAAAGGTTCTCCATCGCCTTGCAATAAATAATCACGGTTGAGGATTTTTTCACTGCAAGCAGCAGTCAACGCCTGAATTCCTGGATGCATTGGTGCTGGATTCGTTGATTGAACCTTTGATTCTAGACTTGCTATCAAATCTCTTGCTACACTCGATCTCTCCTTTGTCTTACAGTAATTGTTATTATTGTTATTACTAGTTGTTGTATTGTTATTGTTGTTGCTGTTGTTGTTGTTGTTGTTGTTGTTGTTGTTGTTGTTGTTGTTGTTGCATCATCCAATTTAGAATCCCTGCGAAACTCTCTGGTGTGATGATTCTCCTCGTCGTGTACATAATTCATTTGCAATTCAGTTTCGTGACACTCGATGATGACTTGAGCTCGGATGCTTGCATCAAACTTTGATATTGTGTTTACCAGCGGTCTTGCCCAACCTATATGAAGTACAGGAGTATTCGCCCCCTCTTCCCATTGACAGATACCATCGTAAAAACGTAAGAGGTAAGCAAAACAACGGGGCTGACGGAGAAGACGCTCATCAGCTCGAACTGTATGGGGAATTAACTCATTCGCTATTTCTAGTAATTCTTTGTAAATTTCTCCATCATCTCGCGAATAATCATACCTAAAAAATTATGATTTATGTTAATAACACATGGAGAACCGATACGTACGAAAATGTTTAACAGACAATCATAGACATTTCAGAAGGAAATTAGAACTCTTCGAAAGTGCTGGAGGATTTCTACATAATTTCGATAGAAATGCTGTCAAAATTCTTATCAGTTTTTTGCAGAAAGAAAAAATGTTATAGATTTTGAATTTCGACTACATTTTTTTCGATTAAAATTCTTAAGCAATAATTTTCAAAGTTTTTTCTCACTTGGATTCTTTAAGGAAACATTCAATCCAGCCAAAAATAACAAAACATTTAAATATAAATGCATAATTTGGAGAAGTTTTCCTATAGAATGCCCAGTAGAAATTCTATAGAAATGCTACGGAATTTCTATACCATTCTAATATAACTTCTCAGCGAATAAGCTAGGATGTTCTAGAATTTTTTTGCTACGTAAATTCATTCAAATAAATTGTTTGTGATTAAAGAAATTAATCATTATCATTCAAGTATTTTTTTCAACTAAAAAAGGTTGCTCCTGACAATCGTACAATTAGTACAACTACCAACAACACAAGTTTCACTCACTTTCTCAATACATCAGCGCCATCAGCCCATGAGGCAAGTGCATTTGCATGCAGTCCATGTCGATAGAGATAACCACCCTGATAAGTATAAGGATAAACATGAGCATTGCCATAATATTTTCTCGCCGAACGTATAGCCTCTTGAAAAAGAACAATTGCAGGAGGTCTTCCAGGCGTTGGAGCGGCTTCCTCCAAGTCTCCAAGATTTCCCAAAGCCATTGGGTATTTTGCCAAGTGTCCCAAATCATATAACAACCACAAGAGCTCCTGCTGTAAAAGTGCCACTTCAGCAGCATCCGCAGTCGCACTCAGACTAGGATTTATTGCTGATACAATTGTTGCAACTTCCATCGCTCGATTGCAGATAACAGCATTCCCATTAACGTACAACCAAGAACGAGATGCTATCCCTGCCTCCACGGGTTGACCGCGTTTATCCTCATTACCTTTCCCTATTTAACGAGATGGAATAAAATTATTCATAATATCATCAATATCGCATAAATTCGTGTTTTATCAAGTTTTTCATAACAACATCTATTTATAGCGGCGCAATTATATGAAATGTATGAAGGTATACGAAAATTAAAGTCATCTTAGTATGATTCACAAAGCATTTCCGTAAATTTGGATAATGTCCAGAAAAACTCGTCAATCCTTAATAGTATTTAATTTCGTATTTAGTAGAATCTTAAAGGGTGAGTATAATAGTTCGTGACCTTGAAAACGCAGTGACAACCTACAGGAACCATAATTATTAAATCGAAAGCCGGAGGTTGGGTCTGCCGACAATTTAATTATTTCACGCGCCATGAGTGACGGAGATTTCAAAGAGACCATTATTATTCCTGGCCTTTAAGTATTTCAATTTTGATTTACTATGATAGAAATTAACCAACCTTAATTGGGTATTTTTTCTCTCATAGTCCTTTGATCACATGAGAAATTAAACTACTACAAAATTTGAGTTTGCAACGTACCGTGCCACGTAACCTCGACAGTCTCATCACCATTTGCACCACACACTACCCAGGCATGATCCTCAGACATTGCCAAATGTACATCATTAAAGCCCAGAACCTGACAACCAGCAACAACTGCAAAAGCCACACCAAAACAGTCCAATTTATTAGCAGTGAGATAACTGTACAGGCTCTGCAGATGTGCTCTATCCTTGTAGTAACTCCTTGTCAATGAGTTCCATATAACATCGGAGACTCTCTTAACTAATTCCCTGGTAGCATACCTCTCTTCATAAATCGACAGATCTATCGCCCCTTTGATAATAGCATGAAATTTCGAGTAAAGTGTTTCAGCAATGTTGAACTCGACCGCTGGAAGTTTCGGCTCATCGTAAACAGTACTTTCTTGCGACGCAATAGTGCGATTGCAGGTTAACGAATTCTCAACTGCCCCAACAAGTATCGAGAGCAGTGCCAAGTCTGGTTCAGTATTATTATTAGCCAATTGTTTCTCAAATATTTGAACAATCGAGGATATACTTCGTACAGGAAAGAGTGCTTTATCCTCCTCCTTCAAGCCCGCCATGGCCCTCCAACTCAGTGGCCCTCGGTCTTAAATCTGAAGACCGATGCCACCACAAACCACCACTTTACCTTGCGTAGAGCCACGATTTTGATGACTCACGTGGCACAGGAACACTTTGTCTTTCAATAACTTCACTTTTTTCCACAATTCTCGGCTTTGGATGAATTTATTTTTAGTCAAAAAGTTGTGTACAGTTGTGGGTTTCTCATTGGCGACGGGACGGCATTTTTGTCTCCTCACATATTTATCGTTGGAAGTTCATGAAGCTGGCGCTGGTGCAGCATAATAAAGTATATTTCTGTCTTGCCAAAGCAGGGACCTGGATTTGAGTATAGTAATGTGTACTAGTATATATAATATAAGGGGAACTTTTGTGGGTAATATATATATATATAGCCGTGGTTTCTTTGGCAATAAACTGTTTTTTAGATATGTAAAGCTCAAGGTTATACTGAAGTCAGCATAAGTTTTAACATGAAATGCTACCCCTACCACCTCCATTTTGCGTATGATCGCGTTACCCCCACTCCTTCGTTTGATGTTAATTTGATGTTAAAAGTTATGCTGACTGAACCATACTATATATATATATATATAGAAGAGGTCGGGACAGTACATGTTTTGCTGCAGCCCATTTGACCAATGAACATTTTACCATAAAACTCAGCGACAGTAGGTGGCCAATCGAAGAGCCAGAAAGCCCCCAGTGAACAGCTCCTTTTAACCAAATATATCGAAGTTGACGATTTACAAATTACAACCCTCTTGTCCCGAGTAAAACAATAAAACAAAAAAAGAGATCATGACAGCGTTTGAAGGTTTGCAAATTTATCTCTTAAATTATTGATATGTACAACTAACTCCTATGAATTCATTTCAATACAAAGATTTGGCTTGCTCTATTTGCTCCTTCCATTGGCGTTTTGTGCATTAATGCATTTCATTCATTTCACTTAATTTTTGTTTTGGTTATCGATTCTATATATTTATTTTCTACTGAAAATTTATATCGTTTTGACATTGCTATTAGAATGAGTTTTTCATATTCAGAATACATTTAGTACTTCTAACGCCGTATTACTCAGAATGTTATGAGATTCCATATGATTGAGTGGTCCAGGGCTTATTTACTAGTGATGAATTGTGTAAAACATCACATACAGTAAAACCTATTTTTGCTAAACATTTGAAAGTCAGGTATGAAGAAATTGACTACTAAATCTAGCTATTCGGTAACAAATTCTAGCCGAATTCTATAACAAAATCGATAGGATTTTTATTGGATTTATATTGCAATTCTATCTACTGTTTGCTGATTTCTATTGGATGTTCTATATAGAAAATTGTATATATGATAACTTTCTGTTGGAATTTTGTTATTAAAATTAGTGAATATAAATTTTCTAATGTTTTTCCACTAGATTTGGTTTGGTTTTACATTAAAGAATCCAAGTGTAAAAACATTTGCTCAACAAGTTTCATAGAAAAAAAATTGTATAAAAATTGCAAATCTGTACGCTTCTTCCTATACAATATCCAATAGAAATCGGTAAAAAACTGAATTTTTGAGGGAATTTAATAGACAATCTGTCGACATCTTATAGAATCCTATAGCATTCTGTTCATAGAATTCTAATAAAATTTTCTATTAAATTTTTTCTATTAAATTTCTGTACATAATTCATTGAAAATTACGAAAAATTTGATTGGGATTGATTGGGTAATTTTCAGAAATGGGCGTTTTGCCTGAAATTGCAAGAGCCATTGATGACATGGAATGGAGCCTGCCAACAGACGTCCAGGCTGAGGCAATCCCCCTAATCCTAGGCGGAGGAGATGTGCTAATGGCCGCAGAGACAGGCAGTGGTAAGACTGGCGCCTTCTGTGTTCCGATCCTTCAAATTGTCTGGGAGACTCTGAAAGACATTGAAACTGGAAAAGTTACTGGAAAATCCGACAAAAGAACGACCTCCGGCTCTTGGGGTCTAAGTCTCTTTGATAGAGGACCCGCAATGGCAGTAACTCCTGATGGCTTACGCTGCCAGAGTCGAGAACAACGAGAGTGGCACGGTTGCCGGGCGAATAAGGGCGTTCAAGGAGATGGAAAATATTATTTTGAGGCGGTGGTCACTGATGAGGGCCTTTGTAGAGTCGGATGGTCAACGTCCCAAGCGAATCTGGACTTGGGAACTGATAAATTTGGGTGGGGGTTTGGGGGCACAGGTAAGAAATCGAATTCAAAACAATTTGATAACTATGGAGAAGCATTTGGAATGCACGACGTTATCGGTTGTTTTCTGGATCTCTCCAAAGGAGAAATCAGGTTCACTAAAAATGGAGTAGACCTTGGAAAAGCATTTGATCTCAGCGCTCAACTGCGATCGCAGACGTTTTTTCCTGCAGTAGTTCTAAAAAATGCGGAAATGTCATTCAACTTTGGTAATCAACCTTTCAAGCATCCGCCGCCAACTGGATTCACTCCAGTTGCCGCTGCCCCGAGGGATTGTTGCAAAGAGAATGAAATGGGAAGCAGTGGAACTGGAAATAAGGAAATCAAGCCCCCTGCCAATGCTCCACAAGCAATCATCATTGAACCCTCAAGAGAATTGGCAGAGCAGACTTACAATCAGCTTGGCAAGTTCCGGACTCATCTAAAAAATCCAATCATCAAGCAATTATTAGTAATTGGAGGAGTAGCTGCTAAAGAGCAGATTTCTGCATTAAATTCGGGAATTGACATAGTCGTTGCAACCCCAGGACGTCTGGAGGATTTAATTCAAGGAGGATATTTATCCCTAACTCACTGCAGATTTTTTGTTCTCGACGAGGCTGATGGCCTCTTAAAACAAGGATACACAGAACTAATAGATCGTCTTCACCGTCAAATTCCCAAGATAACTGCAGATGGAAAGAGGCTGCAAATGATCGTGTGCTCGGCGACACTGCACGCATTTGAAGTTAAAAAAATGGCGGATAGATTAATGCATTTTCCGACTTGGGTGGATTTGAAAGGTGAAGACGCTGTTCCCGAGACGGTGCATCATGTTGTGGTGACTGTCGATCCGCAGGAGGACCGATTATGGAGTAGCCTGAGTCGACACATTGAGACGGATGGAGTCCACTACAGAGACAACACTAAATCAAAACGCAATACCGCTGAGGCTCTCTCAGAGGGTGTTAAAATCCTAAAAGGTGAATATTGCATTCGAGCAATCAGAGAACACAAAATGGATAGAGCCATCATTTTTTGCCGCACTAAACTGGACTGCGATAATCTAGAGAGATATCTAAAACAATTGGACGCAAACGAATTCTCTTGTGTTTGTCTGCATGGGGATCGCAAGCCTCCGGAGCGTAAAGCAAACCTTGAAAAATTCAAAATGCAGCAAGTCAAGTTCTTAATTTGTACCGATGTTGCTGCTAGAGGCCTTGACATCTCAGGTCTGCCGTTTGCAATTAATGTAACTCTACCCGATGAGAAATCTAATTATGTTCATCGAATTGGGAGAGTTGGAAGAGCTGAGAGAATGGGTTTAGCGATTTCTCTGGTTAGTAGTGTCCCCGAAAAAGTCTGGTATCATGGAGAATGGTGCTCCTCCAGGGGACGAAACTGTGATAACACTAATTTGACCAATCAAGGAGGATGTTGCATATGGTATAATGAGTCGCAGTGTCTTGCTGATATCGAGGATCATTTGAATATAACTATTCAACAGGTTGGACCTGATATCAAAGTACCTCTGAATGAATTCGATGGAAAGGTTATTTATGGACAGAAAAAGATGGATATGGGTACTAATTATCAAAATCATGTACAGCAAATGGCTCCGGTTGTGAAAGATCTTGCTGCACTTGAGTCTAAGGCTCAGATTACTTATGTGAGAAAGCATCTAATGGTTTCTTAAAATTGTAATCTAGTTGAAAATTATATTTATTGGAGAATTTTTTTTTCTCAATTCATGCAATGAATTTTCGATTCACGAGTCTCAATCTATGTCATCAATTACACTCCTGGAATAGTGGGATACATTTACAAAATTGAAGATACTCAGTGGGGGGGTTTTTTTTTTTTTTTACTTTCATTGCTTCGAAGTTCTCAAGCTCCGAGAGCCCATGCTTCAGAGGACGTTATTGATTTGAAAGAGTGTTTATATCTATAAAAGACAATTGTATGGAATTAATTTGGTAATTAATCAATGATATACAATTATCAATTTTCAATTACTATAAACGATGGAATAATGCAATAAAATCGTAGAATTGAAAGAAGTAGACCTCCGCTCTTCATTAATTTATTCATAAATCAATTGGCGTCATTGTGTACATCGAAACGAATAGTATTCAAATTCTTCATTAGCCGCCAACACCGCTAATCTTTAAATTTCTATATTATTCACGTAAACATTCTTTTTTTTTTATATTCAACAGTCATCACAGAATAAGAATGAAATTATGTTTATTTTTTTAAATATATTTTCTTCATTTATTTGTGTATTTCTAGAAACCCATTAATCACTCAATGAGTCATTAGATACGCGTTCAGATTTGCATTTTCTGATTGGTTCAATAAACTGATGAACCGCTGGGGCATTTATTGAATCAATCTTGCTGTTAGTGTGCAGTTTTATTTAACGAAATCATCGACACCTGTGAAACGATCAGACATTTTGAATTATGGCTCCATTGAATCGAAGCGATTCCATTGCGTCAGGAGAGGCTGTCAAGATTTATCAATGTGCGATTGGATATCGTAGAGACGGTAAAAGATTACTACTAAACGTACATGAGTCATGCGACAAATCGCATCATACTGAATTTATTTATTTCTCCTTTTATTGACAGCGGCTCCGTCTCTTTATTTTCTTCATATTTTTGGACTTATATATTATGCAATTTTCTATTTCACTTCACATCAATTGAAGATTTCTCTTGTTTATTTTATTGATTTAGCAACTTCCACTTGATACACATATCATAATTTTGTTCATTTTCTCGAGATTGTTCTACTTCATTCCACAGTTGAGTTAATTCCAGGATACACGTATGCAGTAAAGAATGTTTCTCTCTTATTTTTTTTAAGGTTCGAGGTAATTTTATGGACAGGAGTAATTTTTTTTTTTGCAAATGAAAATTTATCCAAGCGATCCTGACATTTTTCTCTCTAAATCGCCCAATCTGACAGCTATATTAACTGATTACGGATTAATTAATAAAAATGATGCATCAAGATTGTTCTCGCCTCCAATGATTGTTATTCTAGTTTTCACTGGGTTGATGAATTATTTATTATGTACATTGAGATTTGCAAAAAATGCAACTAGGACCACAGTCACGCTCACTTTAGCCTACGCTAATAAATTAATTTCACTGGAGTTCCTTCAAATTGATGGCTGAATAAGTATAATGATCATCATTCGTGTACAGGTAAATTATTATCGTCAAGATTCATTATGCACAAAAATATGATGTACGTTATTGTTACATAATTTCTTTTCCTTTGTCAACATATGTTCTTCTTTTCTGTTAAATCTAGTACTGTGTCCATTTAATTGGTCTATTACTCCGGCCTATATTATCTCAAATTATAATCCTGTAATTCATCATTATTTGATTGTACAGCAAGTAAACATCCATAGAAATCCATTTTCATCTTCATTACCAACATTCTCCAATATAATTGCTACTAGATTAAAATAAACAGCACAATCGACTAATTTCTCATTTATTCGTTTTTTGCGATTAATGCACATGGCACATGTTTACAAGCTATTCAAGTTTTGATTTCAATCACAGACTTGAATTTTTTTATTCTCATTTTATTATTTTTTTTTCTCATTAACGATTTCGCGTAATGTTTGGTGTTCCACATCGTTTTTGACATGGTATTCAACTACTTCATTCACCCGTACATAAACAAATTGAATCACTAAACACATTTTTCTCATCACTAATTATCCACATATTTCCAATCTCTCAACATTAATCCACTCAATTATCCGTGCATAGTTCCAATTTTGGCGATCCAAATCTTACTTTGAAATTTTGTTTTTACATTTTTTTTATATCTAATCCTCATTTGTGTGAAAATTCAAATTTCCCATCTTCATAATGGAAAAAATCAAAGAAATCTAAATTTAATTTACGGCGGAATTGTAAGTGTTATTCA
Source organism: Psyttalia lounsburyi (assembly GCA_030522865.1). Classification (NCBI taxonomy): domain Eukaryota; kingdom Metazoa; phylum Arthropoda; class Insecta; order Hymenoptera; family Braconidae; genus Psyttalia; species Psyttalia lounsburyi. Next base: position 26,610 of record JAPYZN010001100.1, read on the forward strand.
TGATGAAGTTATAAAAAAATTAATCTTTTTTCTTCAATTTATATATTTTTTGTTAAATATATTTATGCACATGTGTACGGAATAGATATATACATGAAAGAGGGTAGTACTTACAATTCAGATATAATAGGAAAATACGAAAAGGCGAACCAAGCCCATAGACGATTTACTTTCACTGATGAGATGTCAACACTCTTATTTCACTCTCATTTTCATGGAGAAACAAAGTCAATTAAATTTTCATATTTATTATATTTTTTTTACCTCGGCTAGACTACGATGGACTATCATTAAACAGCCTTATACTAATGTTACGGCTAAAATGACCGTCAGTAGCTTTTGAAAACGATAATAGATCATGGAACATTTTACCACGAAAACGAGTTAGAGGCCACACAATATATAAATTCATTGCATTCTGGAAGATTGAGTGGTTTAAGGACAGAAAATTTGTACTAAAAAAAAAACAATTAAAAAACATTCTCATGAATAGTACATTGATAAATCATTCATAAGTAAATATTGACATTTTTGTATGAATTTCATGTTATTTATTCATTTAATGTTAGTTATTCATCTACTCCTTTCATAATTCGGTCCTTTCTTCGTAGCATTTTTTAATTTTTAAATAACGAATTCTCATCACTTATTTACATTTTTTTTTAAGTTTTTGTAATAATTGGAACTAAGAACGGATTTTGAGAAACTAAGAACAGACACTCACTATCACCGAACACATTTAAACCATTGGACACTTGTATTATTATTTTACGTATACATATTTCAGTAGTAAAAATAACAAAAAAGAAAGAAAACAGCGGAAAACTAAAGAAAGGGCAAAAATTGCGAAACATTTGATCTAAGTTAACTATTTATGTTTGTCGGTTCTAAAACTGTTCTATAGGGGGTAAAATGGTGATTGATCGCCACTGACAGTCACTAATAGTGATTGTGTAATTCTGCTTGATATTTATGCAACTAGAGCATTAGTTGTTCAGCCAGCAGATCACAGAGAAATCCTCTTTCAACTCTCACGCTGATTTGGCAAAGAGTAAAAAGGAAGATGGAAGTTCTTACAGCACACGTAATAGTTATTTCTGGCTGAGTGGCCAACAGAAGTTTTCGGCACAAGGCCGAAAAAAAACTTTTCTGACAAATGTGAGAATAACAGAGCAAGGTGAAGAAAAGGAATGTAATTACATATATAAGCAAAGTGATTTTCGGCTAAAAAATGAAATTTTGAGCATAATTTTTCATCAAAACGTTCGTAAACGGAATTTGACAGACATGAAGCGTCCGCGAAACAAAGTTTGCCGTACTGCTTCTAGAGCTTTCTCGTACGGGAATTGGTATTACATACTTCCCAAACTCGAAAACTCTAAAATCACTACGGCAAAATATGATCGGTTTGCCAAACACCACGCGAGCAAAAAACCCCATAACGCCCATCCGGCAATATACTATTTCGTCATATGGCACAATAACTCACGATTTTTACTACGCTTCACTTGATTGCATCGCAGTTCAGGCCATATGACAAAAGAGTAGATTGAAAGAGTATCTCTTGTGATTATAACGTTACTCGCGGTTTTTCGTCCCTAGTGGTATAAAGTTACGTTCATTATACAGTCCGGAAAGTATTTTATAATTAATGTGGCTTTAACTATGAAATCACATGCATCAAAAACCACTTTACGGGCCTTGTGATGATAAAAACTCCATTGAAATACTTCAGGCCGAAAAAAATATTTTTTTGCAGTGATTTTCCAAGTTTTCAATTTTGTGATGTTTAAAATATCAATTCCCAGACCAGAAAGACTGAGAAGACGTACAGAAAATAACTATTTATGGATAGTGCGATGAAATATAATATTTCATCATTAGACCGAAAAAACCTTGTACCTTGTCTGGTAGATGTGAGACTTGCGGTTCAAGCCAAAAGCGAGGGCTATCATTATATTCGTCGGAACAGTTTTTTTCGCTCAATGACGGCTGTTATGACAAAAATAGCTATTCCAACGAATACCAGAGTGAGCCGAGGCGAAGCCGAGGAATGAAATCACATGAATGAGAAAAGTAGTTTTCGGCTGAATGACGAAGATAATTTTTCTTCACAATGTCTGTAAACGACATTTTACACTGACATGAAAAGTTTTTTTTCGGACTGAGGAAAATATATTCCTTGAGTGTACCCGAAGAAATATGTTCGGGGTGATGTTAAGGGTAAGAAATTAATAATCAACATAGCACTCAACCAGTGCTATACCGATGAGTGGGTAGTCGAGGCTTATAATCTTGGTGCCAATCAAGTTGTTCATTGCCTTGTCCATTGTGGTCAAATACGGCAGATACAATGCCTCTCTAGTGCACTCTCTAGTGCTTGCAAATGTCATACTGAGAAAAATAGATCAAAGTTGGAATTTTTAGGCAGAGCTCTTCACACTCAACCCTGCGGTAAACAATCCTACGTGGCTCATGTTCCTGACTTTTACGTGTTTCCAAAATATGATGTTCGTTTCGAGAAAAACTAGACATTGTTGTCCTTTGATAATTTATTGGCATTTGTTGTTATAAACGATTAGGATTTCGGATAATACAAAAATCAAATTGTTGAAAATTTCGTAAATTTTCGCTACCAAATGTTATGTTTCTCATATTTTTGGCATTGCTCTCAGCATGCATATATGACCCGAAGTATTTGCTGTATCAAGTGAAGAGTAAAAGTATTGATATTGATCATTGATCAATTTGAGGGTTGCTTGAATGAATATTTTCGTAAAGCCATATCAAAAGTATTTTAAAACTCTTTCCACTAATCACAAGAATATTTCACTTCACTGGAAGAAACCAAAAAGTTATTTTTAATTCGTATTACCCCCATAACCACCAAGATGTTTAACCGACTAAGACACTCGATTTATGGACTGAGATTGCAATTGGTACTGCACTGCAATTGGTGTTTTCTTTTCTACAGGAACAGAATTAATTAAAACAGCAGGGTAGAACAAACGTCTTGTTGAGAATTTTGCTTTCGCAGTCGATCAGCGATTTATCAACTGAGAGCTGAACAACTTATTAAGAAAAAATTGGATACAACGATGCGTAAATCTAGATCAGTTTTGTATTGTTTTTCTTCAAAATTAATGAAAAATATTTGTTTTTCTTGTTGACATTCGTAATTGGCGCTCGATGATATAGTAGGAAGATAAGTATTGAGGGCTACCTCGATCACCTCAAGAAGAAAATGCATGCAAACACAAGATGTTAATAATTTGATCGATTAAACAATCCACGGGAAACCCGATGAAGAATAGCGAATAACCCAGAAAACTTTCATAAATAGAAGACGATAATATGAGGTTTCTTTATGGGTGGCTGCGTTCATCCACAAACCGATGAAACAGATTGAGTAGAAATTATCTGAGAAGCCAAATTGTGCAACTATTGTACGACTTGATGAGTGGCGTACAACCAAATTCTGCAGTTTATGAAATATACAATGCATTGTGAGCGGACGTAAAACACAGATACATCTTTTGCCGAAATTTTCATACAGTGTCGAACCGCAATTGTATTGCATCCAAATTAGATTCGCATGGATTGTCATCCTCAAGATGGAATTTCATTTGTTGAAAATTTCAGAAAATCGCCTCGTCAGACATAACTTGTCTAGAAGAGCGTATTAAATCACATTCTCGGGTAGCAATCAGGTAGTGTACGAAACGGACATGCACCTGTAAGTGACGTTAGTAATTTGTCGGATATTATTCGTATTATAATTATTACCTTTTCATTGAATTTTTTTCATCCTCGTTAACAATGGCATCGACGATAAAGTTAATAAAGTCATACGACTATTAATATGTCTATGACACTATATTAATTGTATGGTAGTTTTTATTTTTTAATTTTTCCCTTAAATAATTGGTATTACTATATATATATAGATATATATATATGTATACATATATATATATATATATATGAGCCAGTACGACACCGCACAGACCTCTCTGATAAAGGAAAAAAGGGAAACTGAGAAGTAGGAACGAAACATGAAATTGATGAATTTCACATTTCATATATATTTATATATATATTCTTCTGTGCCAAAAATAATATAATACAATGATATACGATATATTAAATTTCCATTTTCACCCTGATTTATCCGTTGTTATTAAAAAGTGCACACGTTACTTGACGTTTTTACCATTTTTTTTATCAACTTGTTACTCAAAATGTGAATTTTTCTTCAATCGATCAATCAATTGATAGTAAATAAAATGAAATACTCCGAAAAAAGTCTGTGTGGCATCCTCGCAAGACAATTATTAAGATATAGACAAATACATAAATATGATTCCCTATTTTGTTTTTTTTTCTTTTAAATGTTTGTGTGCGTGAAATAGGGCATGCCGTGCTATTCATCGCATTTCATTCAGGAGGGCTTCTATTAAAAAAAACATCAATTTTTCTTCATTACTTCGTCATCATTGTTGACTAACGTTCACAACTCTTATTGTAACTCTGTTATTTACTTTACACATGATTAATACGGAGTTTTGCAATGATAAAACTCTCCGTATGTATAAAAACAAATTTGACATTTAAAATCATCAGTGTATCGATGATCCGTTTCACCGCGTCTCGCGTGCAGTCCGTGTTCTTTTGTCTGCTACATACATTTTTTTATAATTTAGATTTTTACTTAATTATCAATTTAATATTCCCTTTCATGTGAATGGAGAGATGTTTAATGCTCAAATAATAATGGCGAAGAGAAGAAGGTAAATAATTTAAAATGCACCTTTCATCCTTCACGTACAGATAAGCGACTATACACCCGTGTTCGCATTATGTATAGATATAATTAGTTTTTCTCCTTTATTATACATATATATCTCTTTTGGGTAGAGTTGAATGAGTGGTTTTTCACGTAATTTCTATACCCCAAAGACAAATTCCTCTTACCCACTATTGAGATTGTGTGTACAATTACGAATTGGTGTGAATTGCGCTCGGAGCAATATTGCGACAATAAGAGCACATATGTAAAAATTTTGTTTCCTTCGTTTTCCTTTTTTCCAATATCGAGCACTCTTACTTGATGCTGGGGGGGGGATAGAGAAACAACGCCTCTTGTAAATGTACTAAATGATAAATAAATTATTTAAAAACAACTTTGAATCAGATTGACGCCCTCTGTACATAGTTAATACATACATAAATTGTATAATTAAAAACAAAGCTTCCTCGAAATACTGTAAAATCTCACAAAAATGAAGAACGAAACAAAAAAATTTTTTTTGCTGTTTAACAGTAGGGATATAGTAGTTTGGTGCTGTTGGACATATGTGATAAATAATAGAAATTCACAAGACCAGAAGTACCACAATTTTATAAGAATTCAAGAGATTCGTGTGCTTTTTCGAGAAGGGGATTACCCGACAAATTGCGAGACTCTATTCGCGTAATATTCAAGGGGTTTTTTGTGACTTTTCCGTATCATCAGATCTTACAGAAAATAAAATTTAAAAGAAAAAGGAAGAAGAAAACCAAGATTCGAGGTAACGGATCACAGTGCGTCGAGTGACATTGGAAATAATTGTGTAAATATAATAAAATTGTTATTTGGTGATGGGGGCTAGGTAGGAAAAAAGGGAGACGGATAACCTCGAAGGTTTGACCAATCTCGGCCTATCGCAGAAAATATAAAGTTCCAAGTGACCAATCAAGGCCGTAATTTGTTCCTTTTGCAATTTGATTTGGTGACACTTAAAAAAAATTATTCATCAATTTCTTTAAAATTACTCTTCAGTGAAATAAATTGATTCGTCTCCATTTCCCTGCATTTTTTTTTTGCTTTAACTTGTTCGTAGAAGAGTGTATAGCTGTCTACGTAGTTGGCATTTTTAAAATTTTCTTAATCAAAGGCAATACGCGAAAGTTTTTGTTTATCCGCGTGAAATGGAGAAAAGGGAAATGATAGTAATTGGACAGACAATACTAGGCAATGGTTGAAACCAAGTCACAAGAGTTCATATTGCCGCAGGTGCATACGTTGAATTATGTCACGACAGTCATTGAATACTCTCTTGATGTTTTCTGTGTCAACTGCACATGTAAAATGTGGATAGCAGTAATGTTTCCCATCTCCACTAGCTGTACTGATACGCTGTGAAATAATGAATCGGTTAATGTGTCAGACCGAAAATTAAAAAAGTTTGTTAGATTATGAAAGGATGAAACATCAAGGCAACTCAAATAGTAGACCATTTTTTCAACGATATAGGATGAATAGATCGATTCTAAAAAGAATCTTCTTTGAAGAAAAAAAAGTGATAGCTACAGATAAATGTTTTCATTCGAATCTGGATCTTTTCAAAAAGAGACCCAATTGGTTCATCAGTTCACGTGTGTTTTGGTAGATAATACTTACAAGGAATTCATCTCTGATGAAATATTTAGCTCTTATAACCTCTGGAGGCTCTGAAGGATCTGCGACAACGCCAGGTTCGACTGGAGTTTGGTATCGCGAAAATTCTGGAAAGTAGTCCTCCAATTTGTGCTTACCTGCCTTAACTTTTTCAGCTAGGAGATCTTGTTTGTTTAAAAACAAGATTACAGATATTGTACGTAACCATCTGGTAAAACGCAAGAATAATTAGTCAGTTGCATTACAATTATTCGGTGATATTTTCATTCTCTTTAAACATTTAACTCAAGGCCAACATTTGTCGAACTGCAAAGTTTACCTATTATTCCAAATACTTTTGAATAAATCGAGACTCTCTCTGAGTCTCAACTTTGTTGGATCTTCTCTGAGCACCATGTTGTAACTACTGCAAGCGGTAACAAATATTATTGCAGTCACATCATTGAAACATTGTATCCATTTTCTTCTTTCATCTCTCTGGCCTCCAACGTCGAACATACTGCGAAAAAATAACAAAGCTTTCCGATTATGACGTTGAAAATGATGGAGAAAAATGGATACCACCAAGGGTCTAGTCACCAATAGTCTATTCGAAATTTTTTTAAATTCTAGCAATTGAAATAACTCTCCGAAAACTCACTGAAAGTTGACTTTGTCGACTTGAAACCGAGTCTCGAAGATGCCGGATGTGAGAACTCGACATCTTAAAATATCCTGCAAAATAAAATAAAAATGATGATTCACCGGATAATACATGATAATACATGATAGTAGACCCCAAATCAACCATTTAAATTCCCATTCAAATTTACCTGTTCAGTTGGAGTGTAATCAGCTTGCTTAACGATGGCGACTTTATCTAGGAAACTGAAACACAAATAATACGCCTCAGTAGGAGTAGCCCCGTAGATTCAATGATAGAACAGGGAAATATAAGCATCAGGTAGAATTGAATAGTCCAAAAAAATGAACTATAGTCAGTCAAAGTAGAAGGATAAAATTGGAGAACAGCAAGGGGGAGAGCGGGGGTAGGAAAGCGAGGAGGTAAATCGATCGGTGGTGAGTATGGCGAAAGAGCTGCGGCACCGCCAACGGTGTATCCTGGCCTAACCCCCGAACCTCGTTACACCATACCACCATTACTTTTGCTGGCTAGGCAGAATCATGAGGGGACGACGCCTTCAACAACCTCCTGGATTTTCTGTCTGTCAGTGACAAGTCAACGAATGAACAAAATAATGTCAAAAATTACAGCTAAACCTTTGCACCTTATTCTCCAATTCTATCATACTTCACTCTTTTTCTCTCATTCTCAAAAAGGAATTCAATGACAGACGAATGAAATGGGGGGAAAAAAAAAAAAAAAATGACACCAGAACATAACAATGACAAACGTGTTGAGTGAAAGCCTGCCGACCAGCAGTTAAATTCTATACTTGTATCCTCACATTTCTCTACCAGAATTTTCGACGCTTCCTAAAAATATATATTGCTATTTATAAGAGCAGCCTTTCTGTTTTCATGGTGGGTATAGCGACAATCGTGAAAGAACGGTGGCAGATAAACGCTAGTTTGCACTTAAAGCGTATCGGAAATTGATGAAAATTTCGAATCACCTGCTCCATCCATCACCTCCCTCTTCCATTTTACCTTCCCACCGCATCCATCAAACAATTGCAAAAAAACTTATCTCAAGAACTCAATCAAATATTATCCAAAGATAATAAACGCATCGCTATTGAAAATTGAATAGTCATTCGCAAAACCCAATTCAAACGTGGCAGAGAAACATTCGAATTTTTTTGAATAATTGTCCATCGAAGTATAATCAGCATATACACGTGTTTACATACACGTAGAGAACGCGCTATAAAACGCAACTATTGTGGGTTCATACGCGCGAATAACACATGCTAAAAATAGTCCAACCGTTAGTATAATTAAAACGTTGAACAATATGAGAAGAGCGAAAGCACTACAAGGTAGACTAGAAAAACGGTAGGTAGGGTTACTCTACTTTTTTAGAAACTTCTCATTGAATTGTAATCTCTCCTCCTGCACCAAATTTCCCAATACAATTGTTAAATCATCGCTAGTATAATATGTGAATCCACAAGATCGATGACTACCAGATACTGCCTACAAATTAATCGGACCAATCAACACATTTTTCGAGGACAACAGACTAAGTGAGCGAGATTCATTCATTGGCTCATATTATGCAAAGCGATTACCTCATTGAGGTCTCATTGTCTCAGTTATTTGTCACAAATGGCCTCTCCGCCTCTCTGCCTGCTTCAAACTGATTTATCAATCGTTTATATCCTATCCACATCCTAATTCCTTAAACCTGAAATTCTCATGACTTCATCCGCTTTTAATACAACATTGAAGATATGAAAACTCCTATTAATTGATCTGCAGTGTGCATATGAAATGCCATCACTACGCATGCACCAATTCTTTTTATCTCTCACCGACTACTATCGTATACCTTACAACTTCTCCTGTTATCACCCTTTTATCGCGATCGTGGACTGGTGTGTCGTGCGGTGCGATAACATGCAGCTCATTTTTTTTATATTCTTTATTTCAACATCTATTCCTCATTTTGCAAAATACCAATCAGTATTTCAAATCATCATTATTCGTCAAAATTCGTAACAACTCATAACAATCACAATGAGCAAAATGAAGTTGGTTAATTTCAACAATAGGCCCCTCAATCTATTTGAAAATGCATTCTCTTTAATGACCGAAATTTGATTACATAATACGACTTATAGTTATGAGATATTTTTCATTGAATAGAACATTAAATTGGGCGCAGTGAAGTGAGATAACGAGATGAGGAGATTTCATTTCAAGTTCATTCTTTGCGGAAAAAATTACGGAACTAAACGAAGGGATTGAAACTTTGATGAAGCCCTTGGTCTCTCTTTCTTCTCGTCATGAAAGGTTTCAACTGAAAGAAAAGAACATGTTTTTCTTCAATCTCATTGAACATGAAATTCTTTCTCTAACGACTATTGTTGGAACCAAATGTCGAGTAACCGTTTTCTCCGCGACAAATAGCCTCATCTAGGAAGTAAACCGCCTAAAATCAAACCGATGTGGCACTTTTGTTGCGAATAAATCAATATAATTGAATGGTTAGAAAGTTGGAGAATGAATAGGTGACATTGTCGCCGATAATGTTTACAACTCCACTAATGCATTTATTCATTAATTCATGAAAAATTCACTCACTATTTGGCGCAGTCAATGAGCTGATACTCGTTGCTTCTCTCGAAGCTCTGTTGAACACCTCGGTCTTTCCACAGAGTCTCGACAATTCCATAGAACTCCTGTGAAAAATGCATCAACCATGTTATTGACTGTTAGAGATTTTTTTCTCTATGTGTTGAAAGAGTATGTTGATCCAAGGGAGAAACGTGTCGGCTGACCGGCTTCATAACGCGCCAGCGCGAGCGCTTCACCACACGTTTATTAATAAATTCTCTTGATTCAACGTTAGTTCGATTAATCGATTGAACTCCCCGGCAGCCATTGGCTTCGTCCTTCGATTATCGAAGCGATATAGAGAAATTTGACGCATTCTTTACTCGCCATTACTTCCACAAAACAACATCACTGAATGGTCCTACGACTAATTCAATGTCACCAGAGAATGAAAGAAAAAAAAACATCAGTAAAGAGGAAGAAGTAGAGAGGGGAGAAGAGGAGAGTATGCGTAATTTTTAACATCTGTGACAGGTTGTGACGCAAATAGTATGTTAATTTTGTTAGAGTTGAATTTATTTCAAGATTCTGGTTTGTAGAAGAAAGCGAGTAAAGAAGGCTCATGTGTTCAACTACACTGTGTCAAACATTATATATATTATTTTCGGAGCGAACGAGTCAAGTGATGTTTTTGAGATAATAATAAATTATAACCCATCAGTGGTCAGGCCAAATAGCGACAGACGTTAATCAATCTCAATGCTCATGTACCACATTCAAACATGATGTATTTATGTGCACTGGAGGCAAAAAATCATAAACACAAGTGACTTACCGGCGGATAATCGAAATCGGGTGATGACGAGACTTCCAGTACATAATCGACTTTACTCTGATTTGCTGGATTCTCGAGTGTCACAGGTGGTGTCAACGTGCTCATCGCAGTTGTTATCGTCTACAATAAATGTATCGATTGTCAATCATCATTATACTAATTTAAAATCCACTACATTAATATTATTGTCTACTTTTAAACTCACCGATTGATGTTAAAACTTACCAAGATGGCATCTCTGATATTTTTCTTAATATCCTCTATTTTTTGGCGCTTCTCCCTGCAGTAGAAATCGATATTAAAAAATCTGATAAAACTAATTCAAAATTATATAAATCATATTAATTTAACAACTCACGCTTCACTGAAGCCGTTGACGTGCAGTATTCTCATTTGCTTCACGATGGTACTTTTTCCCGACTCACCCGCCCCTGAAAGACAACGGTATTCATTTTCATTTTCATTTTTGATTATAAATAGCCATGAATAGATATACCAAGAAAAAATAAAATCGAAAGAAAAAGAAACGAGTATTAATAACGACTCCTGTTTGTCTCCCTATCATGATAATTATAATTATGTATGAGAAATAATGTCGTCGGCAGCTGTTACCTCGTTGCCCACACAGTGTCTTCCCTATCATGCATATACAAGATGTAAAACCTTTGCATCCAATTGGAACCGTGTATAAATGCAAACTTTCAGAAATAGAAAATACTGACATTCTGCCAGTTGCACATTATACTTCATTTAATGCATACGACACTGACAGAGTATGCATTTTTTAAAAATGAATTCTTACCGAGCAATAGGAGCCTGTGTGTTGCTCTGTAGACCTGCTTGTCCTTCTGTAGCTGTCTCGTGATTGCGTCTGAACGCCTCTTCTGGGTCTTGCTGTCATCCTGGCTGGCCTTGCTGCTCTGGCTGCCGAAACACCCCATGACACACGAACCACACAACAAATTGTTGTTCTTCCCTTTTTTGGTTTTACACTATTATTAATGTTATTTCTGTTGATTTTTTATTTATTTATTTATTTACTTATTTATGTATTTATTATGATATAAAACCAGCACGATCTGAATTATCGCACCAACGATATTCAATAGCCACTTGTATCGTTATTAATGAGTCTTCGTAGAATGAATTTTTAATCGTAATCCCTCAGATTCTATTATGAATCCATGTCTCATAATTCACCTATAATCTATCCAGCTTTTTGTCTTTTTTTCTTACGTTCCCTCTTCTTCTCGTGCCGCCTATAATTCGCCACCTTTTCTTCCTCGTCCTCCTCGTCGTCCTCCCCCGACCCCTCCGCTCCCCCTTTTTCCTGTTTTTCCTCCACTTCCACTGAAGAAAATTGTAACAATCAACGATGGGAATGGGGTATTGGTAATTTCTTATGCGTTGTTACAATTTCTGAAGGTAATTTCTTGGCTTTCTCCAATGAGTCAAGAGGAGTGACACTTGCTCTTGAGCTCCCTTTTGAGGGAATTTACCAAAGGGGAGAAGCACAAGGACGATAAGAATGGTAAATAAGAAGTTCGATACCCAGAGACAAGAACTTTGACTTTACTTTTCACCTCGCGACGTTTTTCATGTCATAACTATCGGGAATCCACATTTACTGTGAAGGATCATGGGATAATTATTCTACCATTAGTTGATTTAAATAACGTTGCACCAGACGACTACTTTCCAATTAAAACGAAACACTTCATATATTTATATCCACACAATTTTGTGGCAGTGGAAATTAATGAATTTCAGTACATTGATGACTAGGCCAATGTATCCTTTTACCGGAAAAAAATTGCACCAAAAATCAAGATTCTTCAAATTATTAGATGAATCTTCCAAAGACACAATTGATCAATGTCGATTGGATTTCATCGGGCTTGTACTCAGCTCCCGAAATAAATTGATGAAAAAAAAAAAATCTCTATTTTCCGTGCACGTTACACTCAAAAATGAGATATACTCAGGAGGGCACACAACAGTTGAATTCACTGGCGACGGCGATGACACAGGAGGCGCGTGTTTCGCCTGAGAAATACAACCTCGCCTCGTTGTCGCTTCCTTACACCCCCCACCTCACAAGACATACACTAAAATCCCTATGTCACTAACGACGAAATGTTAAAATAGATCGCCTCACGTATTTGCTGACAGTAGTCGTAACTGCCAGATCGAGCTTAGAATGGGCGAGACGGATTAACCGAATGAAAAAGAAAAGGAACGAATTGAGTAAAAGAATAATGATGATGATGATGATGATAATAATAATAATAATAATAATAACAAACAAACTTCACTTTATGCACTCGTTTAGCTGTATGATTTGGTCTGGCCTGATCCACAGACCATCCTCATATCAAAGTCGATCAATTCTTCTTAAGGAATGATCTCTCTCTCTCTCTTCTCTTTTTTTCCTCTTCTTCTTCTTCTGTCAATTATTATTATTATTAGTCCTGGATTATTCTCAGCCCTGCTGGTTATTCCACGTGAATTTTTATTTTCTTTTTTCTCTTATCTTCTCGTTTTCGTTACGATTATACATATATACGGCTGGTTATATACATACATATACTTAGAAGGACCCGCGCGCGCACACCAATGCACTCCTATACTCACATATATTTCAATATTAATCTCATGTAATTTTGAGAATTGATGTAAAATTTACTCTTCCAACCACTCGTTCACATCAACAATTATCCGCCGAACCTTCACTGCTTTTTCATGAGAATTGTTAAATTTAAAAAATGGAATGTTAAACCGGGCTGAGCATCCTCCCACCGTTCTGCCCGGCTCTCCCCGCGATCCAGCTCAACTAGAACCAACACACAGACCAGAATAGAATTGAACTGCCAAAGAAGCGAAGAAAAAAAAATATTGAGAAGGTTACGCTGAGAAATCGAGCAAAACTACAATAATGGCACAACACTGAGTGATAATTGGAACTGTGACTTTCAGTAAAGAATAATCGCCCTCGCACTAACTCGAATCTCCTCTCACCCGTTGTAATCAATGCAATCACTAGGGCAAACTGTTAATTCAAAAATGTTTGGGTTTTTATCACACGTAGAAATTCTGACACAAATCCATTAATTTTTCGGGAGATAAGTTTTAAGATTTAATTCAGTAATTTGTAATGGATAAATTTGTACGAATGATTTATTCAAGGGTTTTATGAAGTTCTCGTATCACTTGAAACAGGGAGGCAGAGATATATTTTTTTCTTTCCCTTTACCCACCTCCCTCACTCAATATACCCCGAGGTAACTCGCGACCGAAACGTCCGCGACGAGGTGTTCCCTGTAGCCAACATGTCGTCGCTCTGCTAGGACCCACCAATGGCTCACCACCGCGGTAGCCCTCCGCGACTATGACATTCAGGGGTGGATTTACTTTATCTAGTGCCCTGTAGGTTTTCAATGTTTTTCTTGATTTTTACAGGAATACTGTACCAACAGAGTGTCGGATATTACTGCTAACATTTCGAATATTCTATCCTGTGTTTTATGCGCATGACATGGGCCACCGCTCTCTCGTTCCCTTCAGCTTTTAACTCACCTTTTTTGTGGTCCTCCCCACATGCCCTAGTAACAGGTTAGCCCTCATATCGGCTACCTTTGGCATCGTTTGACATCGTTTCACATCGTTCATTATCCTTACTCACCCGTTTTGTTCACTCTAGGGACTTTCTCACGTGGCTCTGATATCTCCAGTCACTAAAGCCCCGAAAGGTACGGCACTGGCTACCCAACCACTGTCGACGAACTGAGGACCGAGGATCGATCGGCATTTTTCGGGAATTCGACAACTACAGGTGTGTGTGGATGCAATTGCAAGGTCTAATCGCACTCCCTTACCCCCCTCTCAGTCAACCTCCAGTGGATGTTATCTATCACAATTGGCTGTGCGATTATCAGGGGAAAGAAGGTTCAACATGACTTTTTGCAAGATTTACTCTCTTCTCTTTTCTATTTATCGATTTGTTCCATACTCTGAGTTTATAATTGTATATACATTTTAAAATATCTTGTAACACTTTTGAAACGCTTTAGTGACTTAACAATGAGTCATACATTTACATTTTTGCCGTTACAGACAGCACTTCAACATTGGATAATTTTCGAAGAATTAAGTTCCGATAAAAAATATTTCCATCCAAATATTTTTAATTGGAGGATTCGAGTACTTATTCTTGGAAAATATTCCAAGTAGGAATATTCAATTGCAGATACTCTACTGCATTTTATTGGAATGTTATTTCCAAATGGTTTTTCCATTCACTGATTGATTATCAATTTATTTTCCTCTCATATGGCATGACTTTTGTAACTGCTGAGAGGACAAAAAAAGATTCATGATTTTCTTTTTCGTTAAGTTTTGAACAGCGCCAGGAAAATTGCTCCAGAGTTGGCATCGTTTCAAGATGTCCGACATTTGACGCTCACCGTTGAATTTCACTTGAGATTCAATAATTCCACTACGCTGATTTATTGGTTTAAACCGTAGCGCCTGATAGAATTTAGAGTCTCGTTGTACTGTTCTGGCTCGTGCTTGACTCGTCAGCGAGGAGAGCATTCAGGTCTATCTCTTGAATTGTCGATAGTGTGTGTTGATTTGAGCCTGAAATACAATTATGAGGAATTATTAGCTCAATTAATTCAGTATTGTCCATGGAGTCCACGGGGTTGTTGATAAATATTTCTACATTTAGAGTGCATGGAAGAATCTTCATGGTAAGCTTTTTGAATTTCACAGAAAAATATAGAGGAAATGAACTAAACTTAATTAACTCGATTGAAATAGTTACCTGCATGAGCTAAGAATAAGTCTTTGAGGAAACCCAACTCCTTAGTAAGCATTTTTATCTTTTCCTCCAGTAGTTCATTTTCATTTTTTAGTTGGTTAACTCGTTCCAGAGTCTGCTGGGTTCGAAGTTTACTCTTCACTCTGGAACGTTTAACTGCCTGATTATTTCTGTCTCTACGTCTACGATAATCTTCGTCATCGTCTTCATCTTCCACAATCACGTTCTTATTCTTTTTTTTGGTTAAACTGGAGTTCTCTTTGTTTTTAGGCGCCATTTCCAAATCTATAATGATAATGGTTATTATAATTATGGAGGAGATTGGTAGATTAGGAGAGAAATGAATCAACAAATATGAATTAGCTGTTAATTGTACAAGATCTCCAGCAGAATGTTCATCACCTGTCTTAATTTAATAGACTTTATATATTTTATCCAAAATTTTGCGAACTACAAAAAATATCTCCTAAAATTGTTTTTGTTTGTTTTTTTTGTAGCCACCACATTAATTGGATACTTTGTTTCGACAATCTTAAGAATGGGCACATAAATTAGTCACGATCAGCCCAATGTGTACAATGGAATATCTTATTTAATTGACAAGTAAATGGAATGCACAAACTAAGGAAATTTATCTGATAATAATCACTTTCACTTGTTATCTCAGCCACCGCAATAGACATATTGTGGAATATTCGAGCCCAGCTCAATTATTGTTGTACAAAAATTACTCGACAAAAAGATTTATGACGTACTGGGGAAAACAGTTCTAGAAACTAACTAATTTATCATTGGTTGCGCTCCAGACTCGAAGAGTGCGGAGTGCGAGAGCGTGTAACCATTTACTGAAATTTTTGTTTTGATTTTGTCCTTTTTCGGTCATACAAAATTGTATTATTATTTTTCGTTTTATCAGTGAGAGTTTTTCATTTTTACAATCTTCAGTGGCTCGACAAATGGTCTCTAGTACTGACGTAGTAGTAGTGACGTAGTAGTAGTTCCTCATGATAATAAAGAGAATTTGATCAAATATTTAATTACTTTGCCCTACCTATCTATTCACTTCTACCCATATTCCAATAACATGTTCCTTATTTTGAGATAAAATAAATAAGACTGAAAAAATGATGGCTAGCATTTATCAGTTCACCTGTTTTTCTCCCGGCGTACATATTGTTAATTATCAAATTCATACGATCCAGATCAATGTTTTCGGGTTGATTTATACTAAAACTTTTTATTGGCGCATTATCTTTCTCCTACGACTGATTAAATAGGGTAAGTAAAGAATATAATACTTTATCAATGAACAACCAACCTTTTTCGCTCGTTTTAATGGAAATTATGTTTTAGGATAACGTAGATTATCTTGATGACGGAATCCTTGCCAATTAAGAGTAAGCTGATTAGCGACAGTAACGAGTCTGCCATGTGAAACCCAAGCAGAATTGATTCTTCTTCTGGTTTTCCTCCAATTTTAACTTTTTCAGTTAAGGAATTTCCTATCAATTGTACATCGGATTCTACGTTTTCACTGACGATTGTAAGAGTAATTAAACAATAAGTGCGACAATTTATCGGAATTATCTGTTGGAGTACAAGAGGATGACGCAATAATCGACACAAGAATACAAATAATATACTTTGACACTGACATAGAGGATACTGAGAAGGCTAGACGATGCGGTGGCGCATGCAAAGAAAAATATATAAAGCCAGTGTGGCAACTTCGTCCCCGGCTGTTCCCACCTTATCGGCGGCGCAGTGAGCCGGCTCAACCACAACCTGGATGTCGCACACAAAAGCAGACCTTATTTCCACGAGCTTCGTATGAACGCTACACGTGAGCACTCTAACCAAAGCTTAATTTATATCAAGTAACAATAAGCTTTCATAATAAATATATTTCTCATTACGTATCTAAACCATGTGGTGGCTCGACCGTCGGTATTACCGACACCACTACCACAACTGCATGTTTTGTGTTCCTAGACAAGACTGTGACACCTAGAGTCTTCCTTATCGACCGCAGGCAGTCTAGCCCAATCATCTCTATAATTATAATGGTTATTACGCTACAGCTCTGGCGAGTGCCTTGGCTTTATCTTCTTTTGTATCCATTCCGATTTATTAGTAAATAAATATATCGTTTAGTTAACTCCCTGAATTTATCTTTGCATAGTAAGCAAAACTACTATAACCAGGTAACTGCGAGCGTCATCTTCTAATGTTCAGTTCAACTAAATTACAGGATTTCTTCGAACTAAATCTCTAGATGCATAGTACTTATTTTTCTTGATATCAGTACGAGGAGTTTGATTCTCCTCCTCAAAGGACGGAACGAAAGTGCCTTATGCCATATCTCGAATTTTTACTCACTTAGAACCCCGGAATAATCCAGTCCACCTACCTACCTACCTCTGTTCATTAAAAAAAAAAAATTAAACTTAAGGGTATCATGGGAGCAAAAATCACGACTAAATTGATGAATTTTTTCTATAACTTCGCGGAATAAATTCTGGACTGCTTCAGTAATTAATTTCGTTAATTAATTTATCGGAAATATTCAATACACGAACACTTGATACGATATGAATAATTGGCACTCTAAAATTAATTTTCGCAAAAGCAAACAAACATTGGGAATACCAAATTTTCGATTGCTCCGAATTATTAAAAAATGTTGAATATCTTAGGCATTAATTGTTCATAAGGGAATACAATTGCCATTTTGAATCTTCATTTTACTAGGGAAAATGTCCTCTGATCTCGATCATAACGATGCTAATTCCAGGATATAGGGGCATTATTTATTGAATGGCGTAAGCCGGTTCACGCGAACGATTTTTGGCATGAGATTTTTTAATTCGATAGACAACACCGTTTCATTTAATTCGTCTGTCACAAATGGATCGTCCTACTTTTTGTCGAACGAATAAGTACACAACTGTATTTTCTAACTCGTGCGGTTATAATCCTCAACTTTGAATCGGGCTCTAAATCTAAGACTCTCCTAGACCGTCTACCACCAAACTGTATCGTTTCAAGTGAGCAAAAACTGGCTTTTCGAGAAAAAAAAGTTTTTTTTTTAAATGCCCAAAGTTAGAATCTAAAAAGTCAATTGAACATTTTATTTTATTTTACACAGAACCACTGAACCTTGCAAATGAACGTAAAAGTGAAATAATATGAAACTTGTTGGTTCTCTTATTCGCTATCAGATCCACTGTCACTAGATCCGCTTCCGGAGCCACTGCCACTTCCAGATTTTCCCGATCGAGCTGGAGATTGGGACTGGGATTTGGCCGACCTGGCAGCGGATGCTGACCGTGATCTAGATCTAGATCTAGATTTAGATCTGGATCGGGATCTGGATCTGGATCTGGAAGGAGATCTGGAAGTTGAGCGGGCAGGTGAGCCAGACCTTGAACGAGACCTAGATCCTGATTTTGACCTGGACCCCGAACGCGATCTCGACCTTGACTGAGATCTTGATGTAGATCGTGACGGTGACCTTGATTTCGAAGGAGAGCGAGAGTGAGAGCGAGACCTCGATTTTGATCGTGATTTGTCAGATTTCTCTGAAGACGCAGGGGACGAGGCTCGAGAGGATCGACGCGATCCTTCCTCATTATCAGAACCATTATTCTCCTGATTACTTTTTGTTTCATCTGGAGTTTTGTCTCCATTGTTGTTCTCTGGTTGCTCCTCTTCCTCTTCTTCTTCTTCTTCTTCATCTTCCTCCTCCTCATTGGGAGGCTCCAACTGCTTCTCTCTCCACCTCTGCATTCGGAATTCATTTGCATTCAGCGGTCTATGACGTACAACCAAACGAGTATTATTGGGTTGTTGGCCTGCTTTCTGGCGACGTTTGGATAGACGCACTCGAGTTTCCAATTCGTTGTAATATACTCCATCTTCTCTCATTACGAGGAAGTAATTCTCCTCGTAACCCTTGGATGCCTTACTCTTCACGTTCCAGTTGTACTCTCGAGCCATTTTGTACTCGTACTCTTCGTCTTCTGCGTACTCGATTTCGGCAGTAAAATCTCTCTTCCGCTTTTCTAGTGTTTCTTCTAGAGGCAGGAAGTAGGCTACGAATTGCTCTCCACTCTCATCCATGACTCCTCTAGAAACGAAAAAAATAGATTCACTTTTCTTTGTAATTTCTCCAAGGTTATTATGAAAATACGTTTCTTAGATTTTCTCGTTTTGGTACTTCTTAAATAATTATATTTTTTGAAGTTAAGGTAAAAACAGTGAGTAGCATTCTAATTTATGAAAAGTCGTGGTAAAAAAAAAATTCCGAAGAATTGACTTTGCTAAAAAAAGATCATTTCCAGATAAATTCCTTCATATCCCTTTTGTAAATACTTCCAAAGCAATGATTGCAACTATTCCCAAAATGAGAGAATTATTATAATTATTCCAATGATGATCTATGATTATTCAATGATGATCGCAAAGAGATGGAACTGCGTGATACAAAGTGATACAAAAAATAGGCGTCAAATAATGTAGATGTAAGTAAGTTTTAAACAACATTGCCTCAGAAGTTGATGAATTATTTGCATAAAGCTAGTGAAAAAGATGTAAAAATTACAAGTTATATGAAATTGTTGATTTTACCAAATGATGATCGAATTGGGAATTATTTAAAATTTAATTTTAAAATAAAATTTTCAATTAGATTAGATTAGGAACTTTCAAAACTGGGCTTTTTTCTAATTGTACTTGTATTTTAGATATACGTTTATTTTAAAAACGGTTTTTTGAATTAGGTAGGAGGAATGTGTAGCAGATTTTTTATAGTAGGACAGTGGAATTAATGGATGGAAAGGATTTTCGATAGGTGGAAATCCCTTCTCCATATATCAAGTCTACAAATAACTGACGAAAAAATTCACATATTCTCGGACTGGGAATCGAACCCCGGAAAATTCCGGTTACCAGTTGGGTGTTCTCTCCATCTAAGCTTTATTGATAAATATTGAGCCATACCACCGTTTCTCCTATCAAATCTTGTTTTGGCAAATCCTCTGAATACCTTTATTTTCTTACTATGTACTGAAATGTTTTATAGTATATTTCTTATCTAGGCAGGAAAAGTAGACAAGTCGTCCTCACACGCAAAATTTCGTGAGCATGTGGGGAATGCTAGTCTGATTCTCCTCCCGAGGGTTGAATACGATTTTTCTGCCAAAATGGACGAAAGTGAACGATTCTTAACGAGCGAGGCGAGGTTAGAATGCCCACTTTCGGTCCATGTAAGCAGAAAAAATATTCAATTCATGGAGTCAATTGAAACATTCATTTTCAATTTTCAGATTTTAAAAATATATCTGTCAAATCAATCCAGCGAGAATGTCTTGATAGAGAATGACTCGAAGAATAATAGGCATATAATTTTATGCGTGCCTCCAAAATCGGCAGGTTCTCCCCACATTATGATGAGAAAAGTGGTTACTCGCGAAAAAAGTGTTGTGTTAACTGTGAGATTATATCACTGGCTTTCGACTTGTTTTTGGCACCGATATGGTCGTATAAATTACCTTATCATCGCTTGCGACATCTCCTCCATCTGTGCAGGTACAGAGCGTCCAGTAGGTGCTGGATCAGAATCGAAAATGACCTGGGCACAAGGATATTTCCACAATTTGAAATCTGGATAAACGGGAAATACTTCCACAGGCACAACGTTTGGTTTGCTATAGTGTTTGGTAATTGGGATCTTATTATCCTCAAATGTCTTTTCAATGGCTTTAATTTGACTCTCACGATCCATATATAAAGTTTCTTCCTTGAAGTTCTTTTTGATAGAGTAACCAACTTTTGCCTCAACTTTATCCATAGTCTGTGGCTGAAACCTCGTCTGTTCTGTTGAAATGTACTCGGTTCTACGTAGCCACGAAACACTTCTAGCATGATGTCTAGATCTTTTAGAGTCTTGAGGTGTAAGAACATCTTCTTCAAGAAGTTTTTCATCCGCTGGATCCAGTTGTGCATTGAGATCTCCTCCGTAGGTATCGCGATTGATTAAATCAATTTCAACACCCAAATCGTGTTCCGTAAGAACCTCATATTTGTAGTTGCGTTCTAATGATGTTGGATTATACTGAATAAACCTATGTATTAAAAAATTGTTAAAAGTAGAGTGGTAGACACAACAAATACTTAGAAATACAAATACTAGAAATATTTAGATGTATATGAAATTATTTTCGTAATAAGTAGTTTTAGTCGCAGTGTCAGGTGAAATCTGATCATTTCAATTTGACAAATTTATAAGTTCTTTTCATATTTTCTTCTACTTGAATCACGTTCCACCTTTATAATTGCATAAACAATACATTTTTTTAATTCGCACTTTCATTTAGTCACTTTTAATTTCCAAAATATATCTCTAATAACCAGCAGTTATTGGCCATTTTCATGTAAATTCAATGAAATTTTCAACTCTGTCGCGAATAAGTGATGACAAAAAATTGTGGTGAAGTGTTACATTTTTACTTTCGCAATTACGGAAGAATTATTTTGATATTTTCTCATGTTAATACTTTATATTCTTATAATACATAGTACATGGGAAATCATGTACATGATAAATTTGACATAATGATATCATATACCGGAACTATTTTTTTTCTGAAAATTCAAGTGAAATGATTTTCTTGAAAAACAATGTTGAGAAATAGAACTTCATCTGAACTGACTATTTTAAACCTTCCTTTCCGCATAACCGATGAAAAATGTAAATTCTAAAGGAATTTATTGGATGTAACATAATTAAATATGGTATAATGAATTTAATATGCAAACAAAGAAGCAATTTTGACACTCCAAGTGCCTCGGAAATTATAGAATGTATATTGAGATGAAAACGAAAAATGAGCTCGATCGTCCCAAGTAATAGAAGATTTCACTGATTATTACAATTAAAAATACTAAATTGCCTTGACCGAATAAAGTATATTTCTCATCTAGGGAGGAGAAGTAGACAAGTCCCCACGAGCAAAATGACAACCGGAACCGAAGGTTGAATGCGATTTTTCTACCAAAATGGACGAAAGTGAGCGTAGAATGCTCATTTTCAGTCCATCTAGACAGAAAAGATATAGCTAAGAAACCAGCATTGAATAACTCAAGCGATTATGTCAAAATTGAAATTTATAAGCGTCTGGAAATCTAAAAGTCATATGGGAAGGAGAGGGAATGTAAAAAGGAGTGAAACTATCATCCAATATAATTATCATTTTTCAGAATTAACAAATTCCAAACCTGTTTTAGAGAATGAATTGACAGCTATGAAAAAGGTTACCACCAAAATTTTGAAAATTCAATTAGATTAGGAAAAATTCTTTGAAAATTGTATTAAATGCTATCTCGACTTCAACCCGTTTACCATTTCACTTCTGAATTAGTCCCTCAGATCTTTTCAGAGATCGCCATTTATGTCAGGAATGAGTATTATTGGGCTTAGATAATTTAAGAAAGGACGAGTTGACCGATAAATTAATAGTCACATATAACTACTATATGTCACCGATATTTGTCATCAATGGTGCTCTAAACTTGCTCGAAAAGAAAAATTGCTAACAACTCCAATAAACTTCATATCTGATGAGAATTGAAAGTATAGAAAAAAGCTTTTCAAAAGGAAAATTTGCATTTAAAATTTTTTCATTTTAATTTAGTCCAATCGATGCATGATTTCCCGCGAGCAGTTTCCCATATTTTTCCATCCTACACTGACAGAGAAAATTTTGTTTTTGAGAAGTATGACTTTACTCTTATAAAAAAATTCATAGTCCGAAAATTTAAAAAAAGATATTTTTTTGCTGAGAAAGGAAACCTTCCGCTAAGAAAATTTATACATTTTCTTACAAATAAACAAAAATAAATAAGTAAATAAATACATTGTCTTTGTCTTTACAATTAATACAAAATTTTTTGAACAGAGTTTTTCTTCTCTCAATGTAAGAAAATTGTTTCATGTGAATTTTCAAGCCATGAATTTCTTTAATACAAATAAAGACAAAATCTTCAAAAAAAAAAAAAAAGTTTCTCGGTGTTTAGAGCATTCTAAGTGAATTATGTCTTCAAATGATCTAATTCAGTAACTAGTATTCCACTTGAATTCTGTGATTCGTATACTTTCAATTAACAAAGTTAACAAAAATTTAATAGTTCGGTGTCTTTACCTGGTGGACTCGAAGGGATATGTAATAAACTTCGGATCGAATGGAATATCTGGCAATGTATTGCAGTACTTCACTCGACAAATCAGCTCAGACCTGTAATACAAATGCTTTTCAAATTAAAACCCACAACAATCGTTTCATTTTTGTTTCCACAAGAGTGGCAAAAACGCGGTAAAAAGTGAGGTTACTAACCGCTTCTCTACGGGTCTTACAGCCCTTTTGTCTCTTTCACCGTTATTAACATTTGTTTGAATAGTCGGTGCCATTATTGTTATTTTAAAACATCATTCTTTCAATGATAATCACAACAATATATATTCACTGAAGTTCATTAGCGTGAAAGTTTGTCGCCAACAAAAATTGTACATCTACACGAATAAACCATTAGCACGAATTGTTGTCACTATTCCACCAATATTCCCAAATAGGATTAGGACATGCTTCAATGCTATAGTCCTTAACAGTTCTCACGGTAAAAAAATCATGGTGGCTGGTTAGTGGCTAACCCCACCCCCCTTGAAACTGTTGTGTTGCCATGCTTGCCATTGAATTTTATAGGGGGCACTATTAACAGCCATTTTTGCCCGCGAGATTCGTATGTAGATAGCCGACCAGTGATCGTTACAAAAAAAAAGTAATTAACCACATGGTTTATACTTAATTCCCACTTATTTATACTGCACTTGAAAGGTTTCACTAGTTTCGTATTTATATTTATAAATAAATAAATGAAAATTCAACATGGATTTACTCCACATATAAGTAAAACTCAATATTTTTTAATATTTCTTCTCTCTATAAATAAATAATTCTTTATAATTTATTAGATTCATCATTCGCTTTCATCACATGCAAAACCCCTCCTCATATCTAAAATGAACAACAATAACTATAAATAATTAGATAAAAAACTGAACGCTGAACGTCCAAACCCCTTTATGTAAGAAATGACTACATGCTGATAAGTAATTAAACAGAATTGAAGTTTAACTTCGACAGTAGTGAACCGTTCCGAAGACGCATATGCAACCCTCACCCACCTATCTAGAAATTAATTGATAATAATGCATGAAAAACAAGCAGTTGACCAAGCCTATTTGGCAGAAGGCATTCAGACATTATTTTATGCATTCCTTGTCCCTTTAATTTTTCATTTCTACCAATTCTATTGGTGCCCTGGCAGATCGTTCGATAGTTAATTAATAGGGATTCGATAGGGTATCGAATTGTTTACACGGTCGATGGTCGGTGAATCGTCAGTTAATCTCTGGTCGATCGCTTGTCGATCTATAGTCGACTAATGTCACCTATTGAGCGGTGATTGACCAGCACTGGATCAAGTGAACAAGTCGAGTCTTAAATCGAGCGATCCGTCAGGGTAGCCAACTTCGGAATGGATTTGTGATCCTACAAGATCTTGGAAGAACAGAAAATCAAGAATATCTTCAAAGCTTTGCAGGGACCGCTATATAGATTTCAATTGATCTAGATCGGGGAAATCAAGACAATCGTTCTGAGAGAAGAAAAATTGAAATCAGTTGTTTAGTTTTGAACATATGAAATAAAGTCGAACCACTGGTCCAATTGACCCTATCTGGAATATCAATTCTTCTTGTCACAAAAAGAATAAAAATGTCAAAATTTCATATTGATATCTCCATTTTTGCGAAGGTTAGAGAGCGTACAACGATTTTTCTAAAAAAACAGAAAAGTTGAAATATCTTGAAAACTTTGTACCGACGACTATGTAGGGTTTGATTGATCTGAATAGGAGGCAGCAAGACGAACATTTAAAAAAAAACAGGTAAATCGGCCGACTCATTTTCAAGATATGGCACTTAATGCATTGTTACAAAAAATCAAATTTCTCCGGAACTATTGGTCCGATTAAGCCCAGATGCAATACGAACCGTTCCTACCATAAAGCGAAAATCTTATCAAAATTTCATGTTGATATCTCTATTTTTGGGAACGCTAGAGAGCGTACAACGATCTTTTTTTTTAACTGAAAAGTGGAAATATCTCGGAAATGGTTGAACTCACTGATATAGCCTGACTTGTTTCAAATATTCAAACGCACTTAATTAAATATTCTACACGCACGTCATTTAATAGAATGATTACCCGCACCCTGCAGAACGTTTGAAAACACATATTCAACTGATTAGAAAAAATTGATTCCCGCGAAAAAAAAATTCCCATCTCGATCTGGAAAATGCACTTATGTTGAGTACCGACCATTGATGTTACGAGAGATGTATATAAAGACAAAATTCCGGTTCGATATTGTTTCTCGATCAAAAGGAGGAAAAAAAAAAAACTGAAAAACGTCAATATCTCAAAAACTTTCTACCAAAGGGTGTCCATATTATGCTTGATCTAGATAGCAGTCGTCGAGACGAGTATTTGGAAAAACAAAAAATTGAAATCCGTCCAGTAGTTCCCGAGATATTTAACAAAATAGATTTTCACTGAAAGTCAAATATCTCGGGAACGGTTTGACCGATTGCCCGCATCCAAAATACGAACCGTCTCTATCACGAATGATAGCAGGATACCAAATTTCAAGTCGTTATCTCGTTTTTTCATTGAGTTATCATGTGTACGACGTTTTCACTGGAAACACGAATAAACGGCAATATCTATAAACTCTGCATACCCTGGCGGACCTGTCGATTCTAAGAATCGAGCGACCCGGTTAGTCGATTGTCATTCGATTGATGGTCGATTGTGATGTCGAGTGTGGATAGCTTAAACGACCTACAATCAAGTTCCCTGAAAGTCGATCGCAAGTCGATTCAAGCTGGAAATCTGTTGGAATCGAAGCTCAATCGACTTATGCATAAGTCGATTAGAAACTCAATTTCGAAAGATTGCCAGTTTGAATCGACTCGCAATTGACTTTCCAGCGATTTCATTTCGATTGAAACCATTTCCTTA
Organism: Psyttalia lounsburyi; assembly: GCA_030522865.1. Taxonomy (NCBI): domain Eukaryota; kingdom Metazoa; phylum Arthropoda; class Insecta; order Hymenoptera; family Braconidae; genus Psyttalia; species Psyttalia lounsburyi. The sequence goes on from JAPYZN010001100.1 coordinate 53,069, forward strand.
TAATCTGCCTTTAATCGACGATTACATTAGTCGATTGAGACTCAATCCAACACATGTCCAGCTTAATTGAATCGACTTGCAGGGAACTTGATTGTAGATCGTTTAAGCTACCTACGCTCGACATTACAATCGACCATCGATTGAATGGCAATCGACTAACCGGATGACTCGGTTCTTAGAATCGACAGTCAGTCGAATTTGAATCGACGGATCCGTTTGGGTAGGCAGTACCTATGTCACGAGTGGCTCAGATCGAGGCCGTCCTTGAGACTTTAGGATTCGGAGGGGTGTCGATGACAAGATTGATGGCGTCCAAAGTTGATCGGTTTTTTCGAAATCCATACAGATTTTCAGTTAACAGAGGTTCGACTGCTGTTTTAATCCGTTGGTGGATGATACTCTCAAGTATCTTGCCAGCGGTATCAGGTATGCAAAATGGGCGATATCATGATTGTTCGTCTGGCAGGTTCCTTCCTTTTGGTACCAATACCAGCCTCTGCTGTTCCCGCATGACAGGAAGGCGACATTCGGGATTCTATTCAAGCCCGGGCCCTTGTTACCCACTCTTGTGCACACATCCATCAGCTCCTATTATTTTCGCTGGTTATTTTTGGTATCATTATAGTTATCTTCTGCTCTGCAGAGTGAGAAAGTTCCGGTGGTTGGAGGAAGAACACTTCAGTAATCTTCAATAATCCTATCAAAAATCCTATTGAATAATCCTATTCAGGAGCATAGGGCATGATGGTGGTGCTATAGGTTGATTTTTAAGTCGCGTCATAACCGCTTTGTAAGGTCTACCCCACGGATCGCTTCCTACCTCGGTAACAAGTGTACTCAACCATCATTTCCTATTCGGCTTTATGGCCTTGGTAAGCTTTCCGCGTGTCTTCTTATACCTTCCCTTCAATTATTTGAAATTCGGCTTTTCCTGTGTACGCTGAGTCAATCCCCTATATCTGGATTACACGCTGTTCGAAGACCATTGAAGGTATTGTTTCCCCAGTACACCAGTTGGTGTATTCGTTGCTTGTTTTCCTGGTCAGGGTAGCATCACAGGCTTTTGCCACACTTTTCATTATGTTTCATGCCGTTCCAGTTGCATTATTGCCGCTGATCTGGCGATGTTCTAGCACAACGCACAATACTGTTATTCAAAAGAACCCAGGAGAAGTGACTGGGAGAGTCTAGCTTGTCCCTAATGACTCTATCTTATCCCGAATGACATTCGACAAACTAGACTCCCCTAGTCTAGTGACCCTTTCTAAGCTAGACTCTTCCAGTCAATTTCGACAAACTAGACTCGCCTAGAGACCCTGTGTAAGCTAGACTCCCCCAGTGACCCTTCGTCAGCTAGACTTCCCCAGCGACCCTTGAAAAGCCCAACACTTTGGTTAAATTCGGCTCTCCTCCAAGTGACTCTCCCTCAACAATCTTCGTAATGTTTGATCGCCCGCTTACCGACTCTATTGACTATTGACCTCCTCGCCCCACTGATCATCATATTCCCTTCTCCTCCCACGACATATAATGACTGAAAAAATTAAAATTTTCGAAAATATATAACACTTAGGTTTATCTAAGGAGTTTTATTTATGAGTAATTGGCTTCTGACTGAAAATGTGAAGAATGTCACAAAAACATGGATATAAAAAACGTCGATACATATACAAAAAATCGCATAATGATGAATAAAACATTTTTTAATTTCCCGATAGGAAGTTATTGGTTTCACCCCGAAAATGCAAATCGCTAATTTTGTGAAATGTCGACGTTTCATGACCAGGAGAACCCCCCCCCCTATGTT
>JAPYZN010001101.1:0-21095 GCA_030522865.1 Psyttalia lounsburyi
GTCGTTTTTGCGCGTTTTTGAGGGCTGAGGGGGTTCTAGGGGTTTCTACTTTCGTTTTTGGGCCCTTTTGGCATCGGTTTCAGGATATTTTTAGCCCTTCAGCGACTTTTAGGGCCCTTTTTTGAATTTTTTGGCACAAAATTGCCGATACCTTGAAAACTATCAGGCGTATCTCCAAAATTCGAACGGATTTGGAAAGCTGAGGAAATTTCCGATCGATATAGCCGGTTATATTTTATTTTTAGTGATTTTTTGGACTTTCGATTTTTTTTTACATTTAAAGGAGAGACCCTTTGATTTTTCAGCATTTCATCAGCCTGTCGGGCCAGACAGTCGACTGGTTGGCCAGCTGGCCAACCGGGGATGCCCAAAGCTTGTTTTTTTTGAAGGAAGGTGAGCCCTGGGTAGCCCCTTTTGGGAGTTTTTGGCTGTTTTCGGCCCTTTTTGGGTTTTTTAGATTTTCCAGCACGTTATCGTCGTTTTTGAGGATTTTTCAAGGATCAGGGGATTCTAGGCCTTTCTACTTTCGTTTTTTGGCCTTGCACGTGAGGACGACTTGTCTCCTTTTCCTCCCCAGGTGAGAAATATCCTATTGGGGCCCTGCACAATCTGTTGCCTCATTTTCGGCCCTGCTCTATCCAAGTTTTCGCGTGTACTGACCTAGCCCCCACTCGCATCTAGCTTCTGGAATTTGCGCAATACGGAAGGACGAAAAATCGCGACTCAGAATAAAAATCCCTCCATCCTTAAATGATAAATAATCCCAAACTTAGATTTTACTTATATTTATTCATTTTATTCTACTCGATTACAAAAGTCTCAAATAATTATTTCCTCGATAATTTCCAGTGAAACTCTAGAATCCGCAAAATTTTATCCGCTTTCGAAGAGCAAGAAATATTTTTCGGATGAATGAAAGAATTGGATTGGAAAATTCTTTAGGAAAATCCTAGTTTCCAGTTTTTAAACCCTTCAAGAAAAATAAAAAATGCAAAAAACTCTGAAAGTCAACAGCTACAAAACGAAACAAAAATCCAAAAATCCATCCACTAGATCACCGCGAACTCTGTAAGATGTTTGTCCCCATATTTACCAGAGCACTCGGGGCAGAAAACATTGTCTCCTTTGTCACGAACCAAGCCATAGTGCGCTCCTCGTTTGTCAATAGAAAGATTGCACTGAAGACAGTAAATCTGTGAGTTTGTTCGTTTCTTCCCCAACCTCAGGGGTAAATCCGGACTGACGAATCGTCGAATAGGACATTTCCTTCGAGTGCTCCTCCTCAGGGGAGTGCCGAACTCATCCCCTGAAGAGCTATTTTTCGATGAAGAACAGCTGATGGTTCTCTCTCTCGATTTCTCCCCAGATATTTCAACTGATGTTTTCCTCGCCTTCTCCCTCAATTTTGCTCTGATTCTTTTGCTCCGCTTTCGTGGAGCACCGCCATCATCGGACTCCTCAGGATCGTCTGAAGAAATTAGCTCTGATTTTGAATTTAGGGGAAGAGTGTTTCGCTTTGGTGGAGGTATACCATCGCTAGAATCATTCAGAAGTGATGAGCCAGTGAAAGTCGGGTCTTCCAACTTCCTCTTACAACTTTTGATGCCTCTTGAATATTTCGGGATGCCCTCGACTTTGAGAACTCGAGGATCAGGAAATTTTTCAAAGTCCTCAGCCTTCTCCGCATTCTCAAGACAATCATTGATCTTAGGTGACTTTTCCATCGCTTCGGGGACCGTTTCATCCCCTGCAGGGACAGATATTTGAGTAGTTGGGACTCTAAAGTGAGAGGAGGCTTCAGCCTCAACCTCTTCAGCTTCAACTTCTTCCTCAAAAAGAGGAGCATCCTCAAAGCTGATAAATTCTTGAGGACCTGGAGCATCAACAGGCTCAGGACTAATGACTTCTCTAGCCGGAGGAACCTCTGAATTCAGCTCAGATGTCTTCATCACTTCAGGACCTCCTGAAACCTCCCCTGGAGAAGCTGGGACTTCTGGGGACGCGTCGCTGGCTTTTTCAGTCTCTTCAGGAAGAACTTCTGTTTCAACTTGCTTTGCATCCTGATCCAACTGCTTGGAAGCCTCCAGTTCAGCTGTCAATTCCCTCATAATGTCCAGATGCATCGAATCATTAACTCCAGATGAGGGAGCAATGGATTTTACTCTGATTTTGTCAACTCCCCCACGTCCTCTCGTCTTTTCCACTTTTTCCGATCCAGATTTTTCAGTTTTTGGAGACTCCACTCCTCCATTCAATCCGCCGGTACGCCCCTCATCATCCGAGAAGTCTGCATCGACCTCTCCAAGCTTCTCCATCTCCACCCAATCGTCGAAGGAAATTCCACGCTTGATCCCATAAACCCTGAACTTCTCCTGCTCCTGGTTCACCTCCTCCTCCAGCCTCTTCAGCCTCAGGTGATTCTCCTTCTGCTCCTCCGAGAACATCCTCTTGTGTCGACTCAACATGGCACTCATGTCGTTCTTAACCTTGAGCGCCACGTACCTCCTCTCCACTGCCCCCAGCTTCCTCTCGGCTTCCCAGTTATTTCGAAGAGCCAACTCCAGTTGCTGCCTAGCCTCCCTCAGTAATCTCTTAAGATCCTCAGTCCTCCTCTCTTCCTCCTTTCGCCTCCTGGAAGTCTTCAGCAGGAGGATCCCAGGGTCGACCTCCTCCGGGATTTTCGTCTTCAGATCCGGAGGAAGACTAGCCAGAGCCTCGTACTCCACCTCATCCTCAGTAAGCTCTAGCTCAGCTGATGTCTTGTCCTCTTGGAGATACTCGAAGATGCTCTTCATCTGGTCTACAGCGAACTGATGCATCTGGAGGACGTGGGGATCTGCTGGGCGTGACAGCACCTCTAGCTTCTTCTGGATACATCTGTCGATTTTTTCCATTGTTGAAGTAAATCTGGTGATGATGGTCTGGTTGGTTTTGATTCTCGTGGTGAGGTTGATGGATCTGTAGGCGGACTGCTCGTGCTTGAGGCTTGTGATCAGATCCACTGCTCGATCTGTGCTCATCTCCTCGTACTCGAGGTCCTCAGCTCCCTCTGGGGGGATTCTCCGGAGGACCTGGGAGACCTGGGGCGGACGGGGGATTCGGATTTTCGTGAGGATTTCCGTGTGTATCGCGGTCAAGTGGAGGGAGGCGTGGGTGTCCCTGTAGATGCCCGGGTCCGGGTTCACGTGGGTGATGAGGGAGACGGAGGAGTTGCCGGTGAGAGAGGACTTGAAGAGCCTGGTTAGTTTGGAGGGACTGAAGGCTTCGGTTTTTTTCGGCGAGGGGGAGACGTGACTCTCGTACAAGCCTCGGAGACTTCTCACCAGCCCCAGGAGACTTGCATCCAGCCTAGGCGACTCCTGGTGGGCTGCCAGGTCGCAGAAGGAGAACCTAAAGATTTGGAAGTGTTGAATTTTGTTTTCAATCGGTAAAGTAAGGATTAATCGTTGTAGAATGTGCGAAATTATCAATGAATGCTCCTAAAAATGCCGACGAAGCCTCACCTGCTCATTTGGACCCTCTTCGGCTGATTTATCTCGTCATACTTCAATAAAGTAATGTTGAGAATGCAGTGGGAGCTCGAGGAGCTCATGTTTCTCGCTGAATTCAATCTTTTGAGATTGTGTCGACCAATTGCGAGGACATTACGCGCCTCAGTAACCGACGCCACGTGCAGCTGAGTCAAGCCCTTGACGAATGTCTGTCCCTGGGGACTGGTGTGGAACAGCAGAGGAGAATGACTCGTCTGGGAGTCGAGTGCCAGCAGATCGTAGTATTTTTCCTCTCGAATCTCCAAATACGACAGCCAGATCTCGTGCTGGGGACCAATCCTGATGCCTGCAGGGAACACCCAGCTCTCCTCTATTGTCCTCAATAACTTTGAGTATGACTTTACGGGTTGAACATTTTGAGATGACAAAATTTGCTTCTTCATTTCTGCCGCTGAAGTTCGTTTTTCAGAGTTCAGAGCCTCGACTTTGTTGTAGTCTGACGGTTTGTAATTGGGGGATAATGCGAGTTCCTCCTGGGAGAAAAGCATCTCCAAGGCCCTGAAGATCAGTCCTGGGTCCTGGGGAGAGCCCTCGAGGGTGTGAGACTTCCCAGAATTCGCAGAACCTGGTAAGAAAATAAATACATGGAACCAGATTGACTTCACACTTCTGGGATTTTCTTTCGCTCACAAAATGTCGGATTATCTGAATTGCAAGTGATTTTAGGAGAACATGTCACAAGATCTTTTTTTCAGGTGATGAAATTTCCAATAAAAAAGGTGGTATACTATTTTCTCATGAAATCACTTATTATGAAAATAAATGGGCTAACAACAAAAGCTTAGAGTCAATCCAGGTAATTTTCTCACCATAACTCATGAGAGTTGCATTCTCTCCAGCGAGAAGTCTGGCCACCTGTGGCATCACCACTCGTTCGAAGATATCTCTCTGGGTGACAGAAGCACCAAATGCCCCATGGAATTGGAACCTCTTCCCGACGACGTCCACATTTTTGCTCATGTCCTGATGAGCGTCGGATAAATCCACGACAATTGCCGGATTGACGATTTGATATAATTTCAACTGCGAGGGGAGGAGTTTCACCCCCTTCGGGGGAGGCTTGAGTTTCACGAAGACCTTGAAGTTGCTGTCGGCGGAGACCCCTTCACCCCCAGAGTCTGAACTCTTGCCAGTGCTCCTGTGAGATGCTATCGATCCCTCGGGACGAGATCTCTCTCGAGACTGTTGAGGGCTGACCAGGGAATTCCCCGGGCCAAGCTCCACATTTCCATTCATAGCCTCGTAACTTGTGGACTCCGGCGACGACAATTTTCCCATTTTCGCTGACTCCTAGACATTTATTCGTCATTAGCTTCGTTTTTAAACAATTTTCCTCATTTCAGGAATGATTTTTTTTTCATGCCTTAGTAAATATCGAATTATCTCGATCGCCAGGGATTTTCAGAGAAAATGTCACAAGATCTTTTTTCAAGCTCAGAAAATTTCCAATAAAAATGATCTTGTGACATTTTTTTATTAGATCCCTTCCTCACTACAATAAATGTCTAATTAATTACAAAAACGTCCTGGAATTAACTGATCGAAACAGCGATGATCGTAAATCGTTAATATCTCCGCAACAAATGAACTCATTCGTATGAGTTGGGTGTCATTTCAAAGCTCGGAAAAAGATCTTTGAAATGAATGCAAAATCATTGAATTCGGGGCAGCAGATCTCGAGTTATTCACGTGAGAACAATGATGATGTTTTTTACGTCTCACCTCTCATTAAATCACTTTCTTAATCATTTCAATAATTAATAAAGATTCGTTACCTTCCAGGAGGCGTCATGAATCCCATTCCGCATCCCGAAGCACTTTAATCGCGCAGAAAACAGCAGAAGATACTCTGATACTTTACCTCGCCAGATTCTTTGTTCCGGCTGACGACTGACGAGAGAGGACGAGAAGAACGAAACGATTACTAGGAACTCCGGCCCCTCAACTGTCGCCGGTGTTTGTTTACACTCTCCCCTCTCCTGCACGTGGATTCTGGAATGCATACGACCATGAACTCTAGCCAAAAAAAAGGGCCCTCACAGTTTCTTTCCATTGTAATTTTTTTTTTACAATTTCTCCTCCCAAAAATGAAACATTCCGACGTAAAAGAAACTGTCGGTCGTGAACTTCCAGCAGATGTTGACGGATTACGAGGGATTTTAGGAGAAAATGTCATAAGATCTTCTCTCAAGATGCGAAATTTTGTTATAAAAAAGGTTCTGTGACATTTTTTCTTAAAATAACTAATAATCAAGATAAACGCTCAATGAAAAAAAAAACAGAACTTGTCTGAAAGAGAGTCCTCACATCCAGTTTTGTTTATTCACCTTTTTTTGCAATAAAATCTCTAGGAAGCTGCATTCGATGGTTGAGTGGACGAATCTAGAATTATTGTTTAACAATTTCAATAATTCTAGGAGAAAATGGATATTCTCTCGGTGGGAAATTCCCGATAAAAAATCGTTGACCAGCCAAAACTCTCAATTTATTCGTTGAATTGTCGTCGAGAGTGGCAGAAACCGGGTCAAGCACAATTACAGGGGCACTACCGATATGCTATCGATCGTCCGTAATATGAAGGCACCTACTCTGCCGATGTTCCTCGCTGGACGATGCTGCCACCGCCCGGAGTATTCCCGAACCTCCAACTGTTCTCCTAAAAACTGCAGCAAACGGAGAAGAGGTGACACAGAGTGGAGACGGATAATTGACGTCTCACAACAAAATGTGACAGTTGGCGAGTGTCAATGGTGTTCGATAGCTCATAAATTAGTGATAAAACATGTGGGACTCGAGGTTCTCCTTCATCATCCTGACATTGCTAGTGAATTGGTGCTCAGGATTACGAAGAACTGTGAGTCCTTTATTTGTTAATTCATTGATTCGATTGTTCTGTTGATTGTTTTGTCGTAGCCGAGGCCACGATGAGATAATTCATGTGCCAAAGGTCATTGATTTTCCTTTGTTTTCGTGGCAAGTGTTCGTTGTCTCGTGACGATGGGAATTCATGGGGTGGAGGGAGGTTGGGGCAATTTTTTGGACAACCTTGGGAGTCTTTGTTGTCATGGCTACAATGGCACTCAGCTGACTTACGCCCCCTTTTATTGGATTTATCGTTGGGATGATTAATTTTGGGGGAACTATGGACAATTCAGCAATTTTCTACTGATGATTTTGCTTCAGTGGAAGAATTTACTTAGATTACATTTTTTATCTTCTTTTCTCCTCCATAATTTCTCCATTCTCTCCCGAATAACTCGATAACAAGTGGCTTTGGAGAAAACTCTTTTGAGGCTTTTTTGTAGAGCACAAAAGTTCTGACAAAAAATGTCTCTTGATATTTCTTTCTAGCACTAGCCCTTCATAAAGATAATCCGAAGAACGATATCTTATTGCTCCAGTCTTCATTATAATTCTCTTTGCTTTTGCTGTTCAATCATTTAATCCTATGAACGTCTAGTTTAATAATTCCTCATTTCAGCTGTCCTCGGAATTGAATCCCGGCTGCGGAGGTAAATGCGCAGAACTTAATGTAACCACGTTCTATCTGCGAGCAGTGGGGCCCACCGACACATTACACTATCTCTGGGACTTCGTACAAAGGCCTTCGATACTCCTAGCAGTCACCTCCAACTCCGCCAAACTCAACATCTCCTGGGATGACTATTTAATTAATTTGCCCAAGTCGATAAGGTTCAGTGAAGAGCCTGAGTACACTTTTGGGATTTCCATTGAGAAGGTTTTAATCTCCCGTACTATCCCCCAAAAAATTGAATTTACTATAAACCCTAAGCAACTAATTCCCTGTAATTAACGTAATAATCCCAAAAAGGAATGATAATTGTTGGGTTAGAGGAAGAAAAATAATTAAGAAGAACCAGGCAAAAAAGTCACCAGAAAAAAAATTCCTGGATTATTTATTAAAGGTTATTGCAAGGATAATTCTTAAAAGTTTATTGGAATGACAAGAATTAAAAGAATTGAAAATAAAAATTAAACTGTCAGGTAATTCCTCAAAAATTTAATTAAAAAACAAACGCAAGTGAAATGTTGTTAAATTAAAAATTCTTCCTCTTACCCAAAAGTGCTCGAACTATTCCAGAAAACAAATCACAAAATGGCCGAATTTTATTTTGTTTTTTTTTATTGAACTCTTCGACTCTTGTCCAGGTGCTGGAATTCGATGATACCCGGGATTGCGGTCACGTAGATGTCGTCCCTGATCAGAAAGTCAACATCCTGAAGCCAGAGAATTTCCTCTGGTCACGAAAGAGCGGGCAGAGCAATGATAAATTCGTTGAGCTCCACATGAACGGGGAAAACTACACAGACAGAGTAAACAATGTAACGAGACGTGGGAATATTCGAGTTGTGGTAAATGTCAACAAATAAGTAATTAAACAACCAAATAAATCAATAATTGATAATGAAAAACAGGCAAAACGCCATTTTTTTTTTCCTCGCGCGATCTCTCAAGCTCGTTTTTGGGATAATTGTTAGATTATTAATTTTGTTTTTGTTTTTTCATTTTCAGTTGAATGGATTTTGTGCTCTGGAACACTCCGACATTATGCCCCACATGTTGCACTCGGAAAATTCGACTCAAGTAGATTTTATAATAGAGAATTTAGAGCCCAATAAGACATTTACCAGGAGTCGATTTGGAATGGAACTGTTGGTTGTGAGCCAAGAGACTCCCCTTGTGCCAATGTCGATCGATTCTAGGAAGAGTCTGGATGATGAACATACTCCGGGGATATTTGAGGTGCAGTAATTTTTTTTAACGTAAAATAATTGTCAAATAGGCCTCCAGAGCAATTTTCTTGAAAGATAAATAGGAAATGATTTTTTGTTTTTTTAATCCACTCGTTCAAAAAATATTTTTATCCATTAAAATTGTAGATTGAGGTCATGCCAATTTCCAGGGCTCGCGAGGCTCAAACAAGAGTTTTAATTAGGCTTTTTAATAATTTTGAATATCTCGGAAACCTTTATCTGGAAAAAATAAATAAAAATTGTTTTTATTAATTTTCCAATTCTCCAGAGCAATTCATGCTCTCTTCGCAAATATCTCCAGAAGCATCAGGTTAATCGAAAAAAGCCACAAGATCTTGTTTAAAGTACATTAAATTCCCCAGAAAAAATTCCCGTGACTTTTTGCTCCAAATCCATTTATCCCCCGAGATAATCGCAAAATAACATCTGCCAATAATCGATATATCGATTACCTCATAATTAATTCCCTGTTTCCAGGTTGTTGAATTAAGAACCCCCTGGAAAATGATAAATAAAGGAAGGGAAGAGACAGAGGCGTATTTGCAGTGGCGACCAGTGTCCTATACAACGTCAGACCGTGACGTTACAGATTCCACCGACGTAATCCATTATCAGCTGAGAAATTGCTCAAATATTGATGAAAAATCGATTTTGTATGCTTATTACGGCAACCAAAGAGATGACCTACTGATGGAGAAGATAAACATAACTATTGGCTCCTCAGGCGATGGGTTTTACGCTAAAACTAATTATTCAACTTGGTAAGTAGTAATGGATTATTGGTAACGGCTGGAAAGTGGGACAAATAGTCTTACTGAGGCGTCATTTTTTTCTTTCGTCAGGACTTTTATCGTCGGCTATGGAACACCACCCGCCGAGCAGTTCTCCTATTTGGTCATAATGATAATATCTATTGGGGTGGGTCTTCCTGCGCTCATAATGAGTGTTGCTGCCTTTTATGCCTGTGTCAGGAGACTACGAAATTCGTAGGTAGAAATTAATGTAGACTTTTTTTCACTGAAAAAGTCCCCGTGGAGTTGTCAATATTCTTGAAAATATCTGCGAAACTATCGATTGTATCGAAAAATGTCATAAAACGACATTTGTAGGGCGTCAAATTCTCCACAAAAACGATCTTCTGACATTTTTTTGTCAAGTTCGTACATCCTGAGATATTCGCAAGATTAACGTCGGGGGAGGATTTACCTGGAGTAATTTCAACTGATTTAGGAGATAAAAAAATGAAAGTTATGACAAACTTATTATTAATTGAACAGATGTATTTTTTACCGATGGATTGACTATAGCGTGACAGTGTTCCAGCATCTACAGTGTATTGTACATAATTCTCAATAAAAAAACGATTGAAAAATTATTGTTTCAATAATTTTGACAGCTTGTGAAGCTGAAGCTGAAATTTTTATTATTTCTGCCAATATCTACGAAGCTGTTGGGTTTATCAAGAAATGTCATAAGATATCATAAATAGCTCTTGAAATTTCCTACAAAAAATATTTCGGTCATTTTTCGCTGAATTTGTTGCATTCTGAGATATTTGTAAAATCACAAAAAGTGGTGTAAAATAAACTCTACATCCCGAGGTATTATCAAATAAATTTCCTAAAATAATGTTTAAAAAATGATAAAACTGAAAATACGGAACTCACGACGAGTTTACGTAATTACCAGAATGTATTATTAACCGGCGGCTGGATGACAAACTCCAAAAAGGTTTCAGTGTATCAAAAGTTTTTGCAGAACGGGAAAAAAAAACCCAAATCTTTCGGCCAGTGCCAACAGTAGCTCGGTCTCCATCTCCTTCAGCTACTCCAGCGGCTTCTTCCCTCGAATTTCCAAAAAAAACTCAGTCCCTCCTGTTGTCAATGCCCAGTAACGCCGACAGCACCTCATGGTCTGACTATCGTAAAACCAGGTCTCCTGAGGGCGCCGCAATTTTTTGGTCAACGTTTTCAGCCCCGAGGGTAGTGAAGAAGTGGCGCGGTGTGGTACGATATCCCTCCACTACCTTCCCTACCTCACGTTTCCCACCAACAAGAGGGGCTCCGGAGTCTCGAGGGTGGGGGGGATGGACTTTCATTGATCCATTCTCGTGGACATACACTCATGGGACTGACGTATTTACGAATCCTGGGGTAACGTCACTACCGAATTCCCGGCATTTCCGCGAGCCCGAAAACTTCCCATGACCATCCGACCAGGAAAAACTGATGACAAAAAAATGGGATCTCTGTATAAAAAAAAAATTCTAAACTAATTTAGGGGAATAAAATTGCAGCAGTAGTTTCAACGACAGGTAACTAACAATGTTTACTGTTATTCCATGAATTTTGTTCAGAGAAACCAGTGAGCCCCGAGGAGGAGGTCTTGGAGATCTCAAAAGGTGGACGAATGAAGTAATTCTCGTGGTTCTGGTCAATATTAACCCACTAATTAGTAACCAATGTCGATTTTTGGCTCATCAAAGCACCAGGAACGATTAAGCAGAGTAGATCAGCTGATAACTCCAATTGTCAAAGAAAAAAAATGGCTGCCAATGGACGTCAAAAGGCGATATCATCAAACGAGCCATCAGTCGTCATCGAAAAAACCAATAATCCCCAAGAAATCGATGGTCTGAATGGATACAAGGGGCTCCGGGGGGTATTTTGCACTGGATCCTCTGGGGGGGTGGAGAGGTGCTCGGGGGTGTTTTGCACCGACTAAAATCACCCCTACTGCGCCAACTCGCCTCCCCTTCCCCACCGCCCAAGAAGTGGAAAAAGGCTGGATGGGGGTGGTCTATTCAGGCCTCATCCACTAGTTCCATCAAGCCCCGTAAGTCGCAATGTTGGCGCAGGGACGATGCAGTAACATCCGTGTTCGGGTTTCGGTTTGTCACCCCCGTCGACTTGGACACCAACCCTCAAGACTGCCTCCGTTTTAAAACCAAATCACTCAAAAAAAAGGACAAAAAGAAAATAATAAAAAAATCAACAAAAACTTGATAATCCCACGAACTCCCCCCGCATCGAGAGCACCATAACCCCCCGGATTAAGAAGTGTCAGAAGGTGTCAGTGGTACAAGTGAGATCATAAAAGCCCCTCGACCGAGTGAGAAAGGGAAAAAGAAGGCCTGGATTATCCACCTGAGCACCCAAAACCGAGGACAAATTGAATGAAATAGACCGAGAGAGTGAGAGAATACCAAATCCAAGTGCTGTGGATTAAAAATAAAGAATTCCAACCCCTCCACCGCCACCAGCATCCCCACTCCAGCGAAGGAAGTGTCTGGGCTTCGACGTAAAAGTGAAGGAATAAAATGTAAAAAGAAAGAAAACCAAGGAAAAAAACAGGTGCCCACTGGCAACACCAGACTATGATTATTAACGATAATATAAAATGCTAACGCAGAGTAAATTTTATGCTCTATTTATTCACTACACATTTGTGTAGTATGATTGGGGGCGGGTCCTTGTGGCTGCGGTGAAGGTGCTTTCTACTGGATTTCTAAATGGATTTAGGGGTGATAAGGGGTGGAGGGGGCCTCACTGGCGAATACAGATTGAGTTTAGTGTTAAGTTGCTCAGTGAGGATCAACTGTGTTTTTTTTTCATTAAAAATGTCTCGGTGGGTTTGAAGGGTGGGGGGAGGGGTGAGATGACGTATGGGAATAAAAAAAACGTGTGGATCAAGTGAATAATTCAAGTTCTGTTGATAAGTAAGGCCAAGGGATTATGACTCCAGCACCCGCCCCATCAGTGCCTATTGCCCTTTGTCGGTTATTTTTCCTCATCACTCGCTTGATATGATATATATATTTTTTTTCTTCCACGATTCAATGAGTTTGTGAATTACTGGGACTTGTACATATGATTAAGTGAGGATTGACACATCGCAATTGACGTAAGTAGAACGATCGATTGTACGGAATTTATTTGAGTTGACGGGGTTTGCTTGAATTGTTGTTGACTTATTTGGGGAGAGGGATGTGGAGGTTTATCGGAGGGTGACAATTCGGGATTTGATAGTGGCGCAACCTTTTGACCTTTCTGAAGAAATCCGGTTGAATCATTTGGTCAATACCAGGCCTTTTTTTTTCCCCCCTTTCCCTCAGTTGGGTTTCGGTTTAGTTGGGGATATTGATTTAGATGGGATGGGTTTAAATGGGAATTCTATTGTTGTTGGGCACCGGTGGTGGGGTAACGTATGGTGGACATCGCTGGGGTATAACTTTTATCGATGGCTATGAATGTAGAGTAAGTGCCGACAATGTCTTTTTTTACGGAAAAATAGCCGTCAATTTTTTTCCCGGATTTAATTGATCGATAACAGACATCCATCAAATGGTCGTTGAAACTTCCTGATTTCAAGGAGCGCCAGAATGTCCCATTTATCGCGTGAACGAGACAATCCACGAGCAAATGTTGTAGAACACTTTTTGTAGAGAATTCAATTTCTGATAAAAAAGATTCTGACGTATTTTCCCCTGAATCCCCCCCGTTATCGAGATAATCATCCCTGAAGATTTGGGATTTTCCCTGCTTTTGCCAACGCTCGTCCGGTGATTTACAATTTTCCTGGAAATAAACTCGTGTGAATATCAAGAGAAACGGGTAAAATGTAATTTGGTCAAGGTACGAATGAATCGTTATATCGAGCCTCACATCACGCCTCATTCCCCTTCCTCCGTTCTTTCACACGAAGTAGTGCAGGTCGAGTTCCAGGAAGACCTGCGGTCTGGTCATTGAACGACATGAACCACTGCGCCAACATTTCCCACCCCAAGCCAATTATCATCATCACTCCCCACCCGAAATATATCGAATTAACCCATTCACTCTGTCCTCCCCCCGACTGCTTCATCTCCCTCAGACGTTTCAGCAGTCTCACCTGCTCCCCCAACTCCCTCGAAATAATTAAAATATCAAAGAGGTCTATTAGAACGTAACGTATTGGGCTCTCCCTCTCCCACCCTCCCTCCCTCTCTCTCTCTCTCCCTCTCTTTGAGGAGAGTGACGCGGTGAGAGGCCAAGGCTGCGCGCGGCTTTGTGTCAAGTATGCGATGACATTATGTGTTTCACGGAAGATACAGGAAAGCCTGGCGGGGAGGGAGCTCGGAAAATGCTTGAAAATTGCCCAGGGGGTTTTGTAATCGCGAAAGACACTGTATCTCTGTTATTTTCTCCGCCTGGTAACGAGAGCACATTTTCATGCTATCAGGCTTATTGATTTCAACGTTAAGAGGGTGGGGGGGTCGCCTGATCTGAGAGACAATTTTGTTTAATTTGTTGAGGTTAGTTTTGTCGGAGACTCGTGGGGTCATCCCACCCCACCAACGCAATCGCTAGATGAAATCCTCTTGCTGCCTCGACTTCGACTCGCCCCCGAACCTCCAACAATTTTTTCCCCATTTCCTCGAATTGATATTCACGTTCCATATCGCATTTCAAGAGGGCATGAGTACCCAGTGGGTGGCCATGCGTAAACCCAGAGAACTAATGGTCATGAGTTCAAGCCCAACCTCCGGCGATTTTTCGCATTCTCCTCAAATTGTTAGTTCACTATTTGCAAACAAAATGACAAGTATAAAATATTATGACATAATCTTACTCTCACATTTTTTTTATTACAGAATTAGAAATACAGTTCATTCAATTGGACAATCCTCTTGTTACACCATCCGGCAGACACTTCTCCATCGTCCTCTACCGAATAAAACCCCAAACAACTCGTCCAGTCTGCAAAGTAATTTTTTTGTCGAGTAAATTATACTGTTTTGATTGTATTCGGTGGGCAACAAGAGTAACGAAGCAATAGCGGGTCAGTAGGACGTCGGGTGGCCCTTAGTAGAAGACTCGAGTGAGGAACTATGGAAATGGAGACAGGAGGGAGGGGGTGGGAGGTGGAAGAAGTGAATTCGTTTCGTTACGCACGCGCACTGGCTCGCACACATGACCCCGCAATGGATAGCCAGCGGATCGGGGCCGGCATCAGGCAGCCAGCGTGCCTCTACCCAACTATAAGCAACCACTCCATCCATCTCTCTTCCTCTTTCACTCAACCAACTTCACTCCCCTGCCCCCACCTCACCTGGCCAACGTCACGCCACACCATGCCGCAACGTTTCCTTCTTCCCTCGCCAATAGCAACACTTCTCCCCTTGAATTTTTTCTCTCCGCTTCTCCTCTTTTTCTTTTACAAGCCTCTCGCTTGGAATTTTTACCCTCATCAAAGGCTTAATCAGCTGGATGATTGAACCTCATCGATACCAGGGGGGCTATTGTCATTCGATTGACCTTGTACTTGAATAATTTTTTCATCCAGCTTTCAATTCAGCATCGGGGGCAAGCAGAGACAAGGGTTGGAGGGGGGTGATAACAGTCGGGGTGAATAATTTTGCCATTCGTTATTTCATCAAGTTTGCTCAGGAATTTTGCTCATGATATGCATGTGTGTGTGTGTATGTGTGTGTGTGTGCGGGGTTGGAGTGCGAGGGAGGGGAGGTGAGGGGGTGAAAAAAGGGGGGTGAAATGGCCATGCGGATAGAGCATGAAACTGGGTCAAACTGGTATTTATATTTTCGCATGCATTCAGACAAGAAAATCATGTATCAAATGGAAGATACGATGGCCATCAATTTGTCACCACGTGATGATCCTATTTTAATTTTCTTTTTTCGGCGAATGTTGCCGGAAAGTATTTCTTTTTGATACCCTGGAATTATTTATTTGTATTATTCATGCGGAAGGTCAGGGATTATCGAGCTGAAGTGGCTTCTGGGGGTGGGAAAAAAAAAAAAAGAAAAATAAAAAAATTATTAGCTTACACAAATAGTTGCACAATTGATATTTCCGGGAGGGGGGAGGGCTATGGTAACGGGTATACGTGGACTCTAGCTAAATATGGATGGACATGGAGTTTGTTGTTGGGGGTGAGGCGAGTGGAGGTTAGGAAGAAGTGGAAAGAAAGTTTGTGGAGGTGAAAAGAGTACTCGACCGCAGGCTTCCGCAGCCCCCAGGCCAGCTTTCCACGGTGGCTTCGACGAAGCGCCGGCGCCATTTCAAAATTCCTCACCATTTCTTGGTATTCCTCGTCTTTTCATGAGGCCAGCCAACCCCTTGTAGGCCATTCTTCATTTTTTTTTTTCGCTGGGGTAAATGGAGGAGATCATTCCTTTGTCACTATTGCACCATCTGGGGGGTTGCTTTATCTCATTGAATTTATCTTTGAGAACATATTTTAGTGGATTCCTGGGGGGATGAGATAGTTGAGATGATATTGAGATAATTCTGAGGCCAGATCAGGAATCCGCCAGGTCATGAATCAATTGAGTTCTCGAGTAACCGCGTCAGACTGAAGCTATTCCCAATCTAAGCTCCAGATGAAGCTTCCATTGTCTCGTCTCCACCACCTGAAAATCCTAGATTAGCTGATTGACTCAATCTTTCCAGACATCCTTCGCGGAAGATATTTAATAGCGAGATAATCGAGATAATTCCATGGATTGATGATCAGATCAGATCATCAATCAATTGACTTACCAAACGCTCCGTCCGATTGAACGCGATCAGTTGGATCTCCTCTCGTTGATGAAGATGGTCAATGTGTCCATCGGGTATCGATTCAGTAATCCAGACGGTTTATAATCCTCATTCCAAGACGCCGAGAGTCTAACCTCCAACCCGAATGAAGTAGATAATTCCATTGACTCACCTCCGCCTCTTGAGAACGAGATAATCGAGCTAAAATTGAGGTACCACCGTTGCGTGCTGAATCAATTGATTCAGCAAGCAAGGACATCCGATAGGAGTTGTTTATCAGGAACTGCTCTTTTCAGTCATGACAAAGATCTATTTGCACATGCGGGTGTCAATGCAATAATCTCGCCTACCGTTTAATGCTCTGGATGACGCGGACGTCCCCAAAGAAAGTTGGCGTCAGCAGCAGCACAAGATGGCGACGGCACCATCACAAGATGGCGCCGTCCCCAGCACAAGATGGCCCCGCCACCATCACAAGATGGCGCCGCCACCATCACAAGATGGCGCCGCCACCAACACAAGATGGCGCCATCACCAGCCTAAAATGGAGTCCCCTAACCTCTCTCAATCCGCTATCATTCCTCCATTAAATTAATTTCATATAATTCCCCATTACCGTCCAAACCCCACTCACAATTCCCAACATACAACCCCAATTGTCTCTCCCTTGCAGCCCAAGCTCCATAATTCCCCACCCCGCCAATACCATCAAAAAAAAATCCGAAACATCTCATTCATCCAGCTCTCACCAGTCAATCCCACACCCCCAAACCCCCCAAATTTACCTCTCTCCATCATTAACCCCATCCCCTCGCTCCCCCAGATCCCCTAAATCTCCCTAACAAGAAAGTAAACCCCCATTTCATCGTCTATCGATTCTTTCACTAATGACGATCAAATTTTTCACGCACCCCATCACCAAAAATTCACCCTCACCAATTCATGAATCCCTCACCTCAATCCCTCGCCCCAATTATTTCCATCCAGTTTCATTTGATATTGAATCAGATGACTTGGCTGAAATATAAAACACAACATGAAATGGAGAAAATATTAATATATATATACGAATTAGTCGAGCATGTATGACATGGCTGAAGGGAGGCCAGTTAGAAATCGGCTGGCACGTTTCCTCTTTGCGATCGATATTGTTGCAAAACGGTTAAAGGCAGAGGGGGCTAGAGAGGGGCTGGGGGGGGGGGGGTGAGGAGGAGAGGGTGGAAGAGGGTAGTTTATGTGGAATTGCAGTTGGAGTCTCTTGCCGCCGGGCAGTCTGACTCGTAAGGGACTTTAGTCGACTTTAGTCTGAGGGTTAAAACTTATATAGTTTGTAATACGACGTATGTGTGTGTGTGTGTGTGTGTCGACGATGTGCTCACCTACTTTTGCCATTGACACGCGATAGCCCAATCGCGGCTAGTTGTTGGCGGGTAAAACGCGACGTCAACTTTGGAATCCATTACGAAAAAGTCGAATAACAATGCTTCAGGCAAATGATACATTCCCTTTAATGCTCATGCATTACACTCCCCCCCCCCCCTTTTTAATAATTTACCTTGTCATTAGATTAGGATTATTATTTTTCCTCTCTCTCTCTCTCTCTCTCTCTCTCTCTCTGTCTGATTACTTTTTTTTTCTCTTTTCTTCATTTTTCCTTTTCGTTATTTTTCTTTTTACTATCACCACTGGTTATTGGAGTCCGCTACTAGTATTAGTATTAGTATTAGTATTATTATTATTATTAGTATAATTGTCAAGTGAATTGATCTCCTTACAGAGATGGCTGTATTATTACATTTTCAATTTTTTGTTATTTTATTCAATTTTATTTTTCCTATGTTATAAACTTTTTTGTATATTTTACTGTGTGGCTTATCCACACAGTTTTTATGCACAACATAATGTGCAGCAATAAACAAATCAATCAATCAATCTATCTTTTGTTATCTCTCTTTTGACGATTTGATAATGGATTTTTTTTTTGTGACTGTTGGACTGCTTTCAGAGGGGTGTAGTTTCGAGGACAAACGGCTATGATAATCAAGATAGAAGATTGAGAATACTCATCGCTTCATGTATACGTATGTATGTCAGCGATTAATTGTTATTTTTTGATAATGGGTGGTGATTGGCTGAGGGATTTAACGGGTGGGAGGGATTTTGCGAGTGTCTCTGGGGCCTTTTGAAGATATTCACAGGATAATCCCGAGGTATTTTTAACACCTCATTGTGGGAATGTGTGATTATCTCGAAGGAGAGTGATGCTGCGGGAAAATGTGAGAAGAGATTATTTGTAGGCCATGAAATTCTGGACAAAGAATTTCTTTTCACTTTTTTTCCCCAGTGGCACGCGTCGCCCAGTAATTCCCCTCGCAAAATCACACACATCATTGATCAATGGTGTGAGGAGGTTTGGGATCAGGTGGTCATTTGGTTGATTTTTGATGATTGAATTTTGTTTCTTCCCCTACAGATGAAATTGGAATTAACGAGAAAATGTTCACCGGGGGGACAAGAATGTCCCCCGGGGTATTACATGCAAATGCCCTTTCTTAATAATTCGTGTCCCAAGTCGGACATGAAAAATCTTGGTACACGTTGGACTGGCCCCAACATACCACGCACTGCCGCAGCGCGTACATTACTGATCGTCGCTATTTCACCAAACAACAAGGATTACGGGTGTTACAAATATAATATTAAAACAACAGTTATAAATGATAAAAGGTCAGGGGTGAAAAGACGGAGTGGTACGAGCGGCAAATACACACGTGATAAGATAACGTGGAGAAAATTGGTGATAAAGCCGCACTTATCCGTCCGATCCTACAGCAATTATTTGTACACACAAGCCCATTCAAAATTCAAGTATCACATTGACAGTGATAGACGATTATATCGATTGAGATTAATCAACTGTCATCGGCAATTTAATTGTACATCATCTGGAAAACACAGACGTCATTTCAGGAAGTGTTAGCACCTACCGCAAGGTAATTATATTTTTCAGTGATTTTTTTCGTAATTTTCATGTCCGATTTTCGCGTCCACTCCGGGCTTGTAGTCATCAGACACTCGTGACTATTTCCACTATAATTGAGGGCCAGTTTTTGGTCAAGTTAAGGGCCGTCTTCCCAAGGGGTCACGTGACTCAATTGATTTATCTAATTACAGGCAAAATAATTTCTTGATTTCTGTGAAACCCAATTTTCGACACGTCGCGATCGAGAAACTGTTTTGACTGTAATTTGAAAAATCAATTTGGTCACGTGACCCCTCGAGAAGACAACTCTTAACCATGGTTAACCCGTAGTTAATGGCCGGGTGGAATGATCTGTCACCTCGAAATCGCCGCGACGAATCCCACGTGAACTAACGATCAAATCGTCAGCAGACGTAATTTCCGACTTGTAGAAATCAGGCACACAAGTCGGAAACTACGTTTTCTTGCGGTTTAATTGTGATTTTTCTTATAATCAGTCACGCCGGTTTGGAGGTGACGCCGGATGTTGAGGTTAACGTAAGCCCCTCTTCGGGGGTTCCCCTATTTGACTAAATCAGATAACCCCGAAAAATTGCACAACTGCCTGTCCTTCTTTCTAACCCTCTTTTAGTGGCGTACCGAAAGTATTTGCTATTAAATAATTCATAATAACAATTCCCCATAATTAACTGTTGGATTATGGGGAAGGAAATGAATACACTTTGACTAAATTTTAAAAAAATGGTTAATAATTTTCACTAGAGACTCGGTAGAGATAGGAGGCACCTTAACCTCTGAAATCCTTCTGAAGATGAAGAAGAGATTGCCGGTGAGGTCCCGGGTCATTTACCCCCGAGAGGCTAATAAAATTGGCACCCCTGGAGGTACAGACGAGTCGAAAAATCTATCGCAACGGCCGAGGGAAAATATTTTTTTGTAACAATTTTCAATTTTTTCGAATTTGGGAAGGATCAGTTGGCGTGCTCTCTACCGGCTCGGCCGTACCCCGGATTAATTGTATTTTTGTCGCGATTGATTTCGGAGATTCTCCGGGGCATCGAGGGAAACCCTGGAAAATACTGGCAGACGGAGACGGTTTTCCTAATGCTTCTCTGATCATTCTCGATGGCTAGACATCCCTTCGACGGTTTCCGAGAGATTAAAAAATTACTGTCGCGCGACGGAGGAGAACCCGCCTCTCAAGATTTTTTTATACTATTTCGTTTTGTGGAAATCGAGAATTTATTATTATTTGGGGTTATTTGTGGTACAAACAACAGGTGGGCTAGGGAAAAGATTAGGGTAATTTGGGGATTTCAGAAGGAGATCTCAGGGGCTCTCGAGGTTTAACGTTTCACTTTTCCTCGCGTTCAAGTTTGACCCGATCTCCCCCCACCAGCAGAAAATCCATTGTATTATTTTTGGCGACAGTTTAATGGCCAGATTGCGTGCACTACCTAATTAGATGAGATTTTATGGGCAATGGCCCGAGTGGAAATAACCAATAGATGTGAGTCAGGAAGCCATTCGGGAAATCTGATAGCCGATCAAGAAGTGACACTGATCAGGTTTCAGAAAGAATTGCCAATTCAAATGTTGTCTCAATTACTCGTAAATTATTAAACAATTATTTATACCCCAATAAAATTCAGATTTTTCCACTGTTGACAAATCAAAATCCTCTCAATTGCCAGCGGTTCGATATCTCCCGGGCTTACCATCTCTTCATTAACAAATTATTTTAATCTGCGTTACAAATAAAAAATAATGGCAATGAAAAAAAAAACTACTGATGACTCTATCGACCAATAAAACTCCGTTCATTAAAAAAAAATTGATGAACGTTTGCGCAGCAGTTGCTGCCAATAATTACGAATTCGATTTCACTAATTATTAATTTTTCACTTGCATTACAAATAAAAAAAATATTTTTTCAATCCAAAAGGAAAAAAACGGGAATGACTGTCGACTGATCAAATTCTGGCCATTAAAAAAATTCTGACGAGCGTCTGTTCAGCAGTTCAACCCAAAAAAAAACAAATTTTCAGGATTAAAATTATTTTTTTTTTTTTTATACGTTTATTTACCGTCGCTATAGAACTGCTGCGGTTATAAGCGACCATGTTCTTTTTACATTACATTTTATATGTTTTAATGATTACAATTACATTGAATTATACTAAATTATACATTTCAATATTTTTTAGGAACTGTAATGTCTTTTTGCATCCTTCTTTGGTATTC
>JAPYZN010001102.1:0-20993 GCA_030522865.1 Psyttalia lounsburyi
CCTGAACGTAACATCACTAACAAAAAATATAGTTCGGATACACGTGCGACGGGGTGTTTCAACTCGTGTGATTGGCAGCCCTCGGCTTCGCTTCGAGCCCCCAACTTCACACTCGTTACCACCCCGTCGCACTTGTATCGAAATATACTATTTCATCTCAATGTGTCGAAAAAGTACTTTTCAGACACAGCGTGATGAAAAGTATATTGTGCAACAAGTGAAAAAAAATGGTTTTTGACGAGTGGGAGGTTTATATCACGAGCCGAAGACGGGTGATATAATCCCAGGAGACAACAACGACTTTTTTCACGAGTTACGAACATAAGTTTTCGACACATTGAGATGAAAAATTATGTTCGTAACTCGTGAAAAACGTGGTTTTTAACTCGTGGGATTACATCACTCCCCTTCGGCTCGTAATATAAACCCCCCACTCGCCAAAAACCATTTTCGTTCACTTGTTACGAAATATACTATTTCATCACGCTGTGTCGGAATAGTATATTTCTCACCTAGGGAGGTAAAATAAGCACGTGAGTAAGGCTCCTTTATTTTACTTGCCGTGGTGAGAACATGATTTTTCTGCCCGGCGTAGGAGTAAAGTCACAATTCCCTCCCGCGCAGCGGGAGGGAAGTGTGTACTTTGCTCCCGCCGGGGAGAGATGAAAAATGTTGTTCGTAACTCATGAAAAAAACTATTTTTTTTCACGTGTTACGAAATATACTATTTCATACTGCTCTTGACTTCAAAATTAATTAAAGAATTGTTAGAGGTATAGATACGACGACAACATTCTACACATGAAGAAGTAGTTCACGAAATTGTTGTATCGGCTGTCACAAAAATAATCGTCCTTGTGCGAAACCCAAATTTTCTTTTACCAATAAAAAAAAATTGAAGAATAATTAGTGTACTTCTAAAAATTCTTCTTCGAGTACTTGCGAGCGGTGAGAGTATACCCAACGTTATGGTTACTGCAAGATAATTGTAAGACTCGTATCACCCGAGGGTCGAACGTCGCACGAGTGATAAGTGATGCGATTGGACCGTATGACCATCGGCAAATTCACTTCATTAATTTTTAATGAACCAATTTCAAACGCCCGACTTTTTCGATGGAGTTTTTGGGTCCTATTGCTGATAAATCTTCATTTCTTCGCTAATTGTAATATTACGTTTGGCACAATGAAACCGAAAACCTCGTCTCACATTCATCAGTTCACTTTAATTAGCATTAACTTGGAATTACAGGTATTGAAAAGTGTATTCAATGTGTAAGTTCACTCGCTGATTCATATAAACTTATTACATATATTCAAACAAATCGTTAAATGGAAAATGAGGGAGAGAGGGGCACAATGGGCCGTGATTACTGGCCCATATCGTCGGATTAAATAATAGAATTTAGATGTACAGCTTGAAAATGAGCGAGACATCAAGAGATTCCATCTTTTCACTGTCAAGTTGTCGTCAACTAAAGACAGTCCATTTTGCCCTTTTCTTCCTTACCCAAGATTACAAAAAGCACTTTCTTTTTTTTCTTCTCACCTATGCTTGTATAATTATTTTTTCGTTAGTCTCCTGCTAATTATGCAAGTTAATGATATTTACGAAACTGTTACGATAATTTTCGACTGATTAAAACCCTAAGAATTGTTAAGTACCAATAAACTATTATCGATATTTGCTGTCTCCTGATAACTGAGTTTATCGAATGCTTGATCAAGTCATTGTGATAATTATCATAATTATATTAATACGACGTGATGACTAGGCAATATTCCACAATCAGCTGATAACTGATAAATTCCGTGGAGATGCAAGCGGAAAATAAAAAATAACGTTATGAAATTTCGTTCATTATGAGTCGGCATTATGATTATTTTGTTCTATATATTTTTAAAATCCTTCAGATAGTGAATATTTTTCGAATATTGATATAGCATATAATGACACGTAATGACACGTAGCGTAAGATTTAGTCATTACGATCTTAAAAAGTAGTCAACAAATCTTACAAAAAAATGGCGATGACTAATGACATTAATAATTGACGCAATAGGAATCATCCGAAGAATCTGGGAGAGGAAAATTGAAATAAAAATAACAAACCACAGATTTAATTTTTAATTCATAAAATTTATTTCGATTTATTAAATTTCATATACATATTATATGCCTAAATAATGAGCTCTTTACACATTATATCATAGAACAATAATTGTAATACGGCGTTTACGATAATATAATCGAAGAACTCGTTTCATATTTATATATTCACTTCAATTAGTATTAATTATGAATCAAAGTTATCATACAATATAACACATGTGTAAGTTTACTTGTTGTTTCACATAAGTTTAGCTATGATTTTACGTAGTCATCGTATTATACATACACATATATATTAAAATAAATCGTAACAAGTGGAAAACTGCGAAGAAGAAAAAACCATTTTTTCCCCCTTCTCATCTACTTGTATTAGTTTTTTTTTCTCATTTGTCGCATGCTGTAGTACGCATGTTAATTATACGAAATTGTTACGATAATTTTCGACTATTTACAACACCAAGAGTTGTTAATTACCAACGAACTATTATTAATATTGTTTTCAGCTGATAACTTAGTTTACCGAATGTTTGATCGAGTCATTGCGATAATTGCTACGG
Source organism: Psyttalia lounsburyi (assembly GCA_030522865.1). NCBI lineage: Eukaryota > Metazoa > Arthropoda > Insecta > Hymenoptera > Braconidae > Psyttalia > Psyttalia lounsburyi. The sequence continues at coordinate 2,671 of JAPYZN010001102.1, forward strand.
CCGGATGACAATCGCGTGTAATGAGCCATATGACTGATCACCTCAGTGGGAATTCAAGCGAGGGAATAAAAAAGATAAATACGAAATATCATTCATCATGACTCGTCATTATGCATCATTTTTCCTTCCTAAATAATACTTTCTTTGAAGTATCAACATAATATGCAATACTGATACTTGGCATTAGTTTCTTTTTCATTACGATCTAAATTCAGAACAAAGTGAAAACGTGTATTTACATAATTGTGTCGTCACTTTCCATGAAAAACAGAATAACGATAAAAAAATATGTTGATTTTTTTTTCTGTTGGCAGACGTAAGAAAAATAATATTCGACAGGGCATATTCTGTATTTTTTTTTACTAGTCAATGAAATAATTGCACGGAATTGCTTTGCTGAGTGAGAGCTTGAACGATTTATGGCCGATATTTTTCACTTATCAAGTGTTTTCATTGTGATATTCATGTTGAGACAGATAAAATAGCCTACCCCCCAGTTAAATCTATATAATTGTTATTGGTTTTAGCAGATTTGTCATGTTTGTCTTAGAAAAGAAAAAATTGTCTATAGCATAACGGAGGATTTGAGACATTGCACCATGGGCCTTTATGTATTCTATGTATCATATGTTTTATTGAAAAATTGTTAAGCCATTGAAATTATGCATTGTGTTTATGTCTATTATACGCTACCATGAGGATTACTCCTCCTCTTCATATTGATAATTATTTACAGTGTGCCTGCGTGAAGAAGATTACAGGTTTCGTTGCAATAGTCACATTGTATATTTATTAATGATTTCATCTGATCTATCAAATTAAACTCTATATCATTAGCAATTATTATTTTGTACATTGTTTGTAGTCATAGTCAAGACGAACTCTCATAACATTTCATCGTTGTTCATCTACTCATCAATATCTTTGTACCTTTCACGTTCGTCAATATTCCACTGAAATTCCAGTCGTAGAGTAAAATGTTTATTTTGATTGAAAATTGGAGGAAATTTGATTTCCTCTCTATTCACTTTTTACAAGACTCAGGGGTTCATTCACCGGTGTTGGATTTTTAATTAAATTACATTTAGTGGGAATTTGTTTTTTTTTACATTTCTCGGGATATAATACTCGAATGCCAATTCCCAATTGGGATTCAATATTTACACATTTACATTGATCCAATTATTTTTGTTTACAATCATTGTACATTGGATAAATAGCCACATTGTGGCAAGCATTACTCATACGACCACATTTTCTCTAGATGTGCCACTTATTTGCCAGACTCCGGATGGTCGTGGTTAAACTTAAAATATAGAAATTTGCTTATTGACAGTAAATAACGTTATTTCCTCTCTGTTACACCGCAAAAATCCGGATATTATTCATAATTAACGACGATTTAATTTTTCTAATAAATTGTTGTCAGTTTTGTCACATTTTTTGTCGTGGATTCGTTTATCTTAAAATTTCTAAGTGATGCTCTCAAGCTCTCAACTATCATTTGTACCCGTTATCTAATTATCTCTCGCCAATAGTTTGATCGTTATGATAATTATCGCAGATCACTTTGTTCAATTACTTTGTTATTTCACTGTATCGAGGAATAACCACTGTCGGCAAGAAAAATGACCTACTCTTATTAAAGATTCCTTTCAAAATTCCAATAGTTTTCGGTTCAACACGTACAGTTTACTATCAACTAATTGTCCCGGGCATTTACAGGTAAATATAAAATATAGATAAATTTTTGTTGAAAAAATAGGGAGCAAAGGAGAAGGTTGGCTTTCACAATTTTAATTGTGTTTTTTGTTGTATTAAAAAAAAAACATGTGAAAATTGTTGAGCCAAATATGTCACATCTCATAGCACAACATATATCCTAATCTTTACGGTTCACATGATATTATCATTTATTAGCATTTGTATTTTTCACTATTCTACTGTATACGTGGATTCTACATTAATTAACATTAAATATTGTGATAAAGCTTACGCTTCAGATTATATATATCTATATGCAATTGATATTTACATACTTTGAAGGTGCATTACTGCACCCACCGTATCCTTTTTTTTAATTCAAAATGATAAAAATCTCAGCGTTTTCCCTATTTATGCTGAATTTTTCTCAATTTGAATAATTATTAAAGCGGTATAAACATAAAACTGCATACGAGAATGAAAATCGCGATGACGTCCCGAGATTTTCTTGGATTTATAAAAAATCTTGGCATTTGTACAAAATATAATAGTTGAGATTTTTCATATTACAAAATTAAATACAGACATCGTTATTGCGAATTCAGAAACGACAGCAGCTTGATTCAGCGGACATAAATAATATGCAAGGTAAAATGCATGGTCGGGGTGCTGGGGCAAAATGGAAACTATATATTTTTAAAAATATCTATAATTCGAGCATAAATTTCACTTATCGTTTTTTAATCATCATATAGACTTTTCTCATTTTTTTTCCACTCAATTTTGTTAGGCTCAATACGCCATATTACTCTTTTTCGAATTTTTGAAGATTTTTTAAATGATTTTTTTACGAATACAGTTTTGAATCTATTTCTATTTGGAAATCGGTTTTTTTCTCGTTTTATTGAATGTGGTATCATTTAGCCCACTCTTTGAAATGAATGATTAAAATCACATTCATTCAAACTAATGAAGAATTTCAATTGAAAATGCCTACTTAACAAAAAATAAAATAAAATAAAATAAACACAAATCACAAAAAAGAGGATTTGACATAATAAGCGTAACAAAACTGCAACCATTTGGTATTATTGTTTCCGTCTTTTTATCAATAAAAGAAACAAGATTCCAAAAGGAGAAAGTTCTTTTCAAGAAAAATATTTATTTCATCTTATCAGCAGTCTAATGACTTTTTAACACTTAAAAAAAACTAAACCATTTTGTCCCTTCTTCCCTTGTTATTAAACGATAGCCCAAAGGATATATTGCGAATTAATTATAAATGTTGAAAATTAGTAAATTCTCTACGATCTCGCTGGTGGATGGGAGTTACTGAAGTAGGATTTTTGAGGGGCAACAGAAGTGGTGGGAGGAAGGGTGGAGGTAGGAGGAGTGGATGGGGTGAAGAGGGGGGCTGTGTCGATGGCATTGGCGGTGGGGGGAAATTGGGGGGGATAGGGGTTTGAGCCTGGGGGGGCTTGGGGCACGAGAAATTGGGAGGGTTGCTTAGGTAGGGGGGGCTGGCTGGGAGCACCCACTGAAGGTGGTGTGAGGGGTGGATTTGGAGGCGTGAAATTTTGGTACTGCTGGCTGGACGTAGCCTTACCCGGCAACTGCGAGTAGTGAATTGGCGCTGAGCCCGGTGGTGGTATGTAGGGTTGAGGTGGTAGTTGAGGGGGCATTGACGGATTGTACGTCATTGCTGCACCTGCGAGGCTCACTTGGGGCGGGGAGGACAGCTTGCGAGCCTTCAGAATGGCTTCGGCCGTTAGACCTGCTGACAATAATAATGTTGATTAAATATTGTGAGCGATTTCCATTTTTTAAATGTTACATTTGCAATTTTTCGCTGGAATTACCGGATAGGAACATTAGCGTATGTGTATATATATTTCATAATAATAATTTTCGATAAAAATAAAGACAAAATCGAAAGATATAACTGGAAAAATAATTATAAATGGTAACATCGGTTTTTCTTTTCTGCTCAAAAATGTTGATTTCGGTTATGAATGTTGTTATGCAACAAAACATTCGGCAAATATCCAATAATTTTGAAGTTCCTGAAGTTACGAATCGTCGGACTAACCGCCCTATTGCCACCAAACTCTTTTTTTAGGTATTGCAGCTCTTCATGATTATAAAGTGAGATGGAGATTGTTAAAAATACCAGTTAATGATTTTACCTTGTTTTCGAGCCCGTTCTTCCTCATCGTCGCTTAGGAATAATCCAAATTCACGTTTCAGTCTTTCAGTAAGGTTTTCCCTCTGCCTTTCAACGAGAGTTGGTTCTGCTGACCAACCAATCGTTCCTTCCTCACCGCCTGTAAACACACTGAATCTTAGCCTTGCATAACAGCCTGCTTTTAAAACCATTTTACATCAAAATATGTGACAAGCTTACAACAATAATTCCAGAATTCCAGAAGTGATGGAAGGAGACAATTATATTCCACTCGGCGATCAATTTTTATTGAGAATGCAGGAATACAAGGGATATATTCAATTTTGCATAAAGACTTTAGTGGCTATAATTTTTCTCTCAATGGAAAGAATTTTGTAGTTTTATTTGCGAAATAATCTATTAACGACAATTTATTAGAATCTTAAGACCCTGTGGACAGCTTAATCCATGTAATGACTTGAATGATACCCTCGAAAAATCTCGAACTAGAATTACTATTCTATATTAATTGTTTCATATAAATTTACAACAATAAAAAATAATCTCTCCAGCTGTTATTTCAAATATGAATGATGAACCAGTATTTCCTCTGTTGATGCACGAATTTTCCGAGAGTAAAAATAGTAGAAAATATAATTCCTCAAGTGACAAAAATTAAAAACCAGACAGCATAACTGAATGGCACTGCTCCATAAACATTAAAGTGTCACAAATTTTTCCTTGAAGTTCATCTCTTCCTAAATTATACTGAAAATCTGAGACTAGATAAGAAATTTACAGAAAAGCTTTTCATTGCTGAATTTGATATTAACTTCATAACAAAAGAATCATTTCAAATACTTGTGACTTCATATTTCATCCACAGAAATTTAGAAAATTATCTCGTGCCACCACTCCACAAGTACTGAAACCCCTCATCACCCAATTCCACTGCGAGAAAGACCTTTACCTTTTCGTTCCTCGCCATCAGGAGCCGTCAACAGCGACAGATTAGTCAACGCCGTTGCTGTCTCAGTATTAGTTTTCGCACTATCCTCATCAGAACTCAGTGAAGATGTGCCACTGCTAGCACTGTCCGACCTCCCTCTTCCAGGGCTCTTCTCCGAGGAAGACGCATCATTAGCGGGTTCAGGCTCAGGTGGAGTCTCCGTGGACTGTTGTTTCCTCTTCCTGTACTCTGATATCGACAATTTCCGTTTGATCGGTGGAGGTGCATCTGGAGGTGGTCGCTCATGAGGCGCGGTCCGAGGATCCTTCAGCCTCTTCACCTCGGACTGCACAGGAGCTGGTACCCCCTGAGGGGACAACGGAGGAGGTGGTGGAGGTGGAATTTGAGTAATCGATGCTGCAACAATTAATACTGGATCGACACATTTTGGTGATACATCAATGGCTACGAGACTGGGAATTTCTGGAGAACGAGTGGACTCTGAGGACTCGTTGATGTGCTGCAATGGTGGACTCCGAGGCTCTTGATCTATCGGAATAACAGTATTCAGCATCGGTGGCTCCTGATTGACCTTTCCCTCCAACAGTTGACGAAGTGCAGTGGACAATTCAGTCTTGTGTTCGCCATTAGACAACTCCACCGTCTCCATATCAATAGTCGATTCAATTATTGCAGCCTCAAAGTCCAATTGTTTCTTGGGTGCCGATGAGCTCTCAGTTTTTTTCCGAATGCGTTCACTCAACGGTGGAATTGATTGAAATATCTTCGGGGATTCATTGACAGACTCGCAGTCGAGGTTAGAGATCGAATCGAACATTGATTCTTCCGATGAGCAAGTACCAACTGCAACGATTGACTCAACTTTGTTGTGTTCCTGGGTATCTTTAGCAGAATTTAACACCTCCAGACTAGCTAGAGTTTCGAATTCCTTGAAGGCCCGTTCCTCCACATTCTCAGACTCTTTGATATCTTTGCCCACATCGGCCGAGGAGTCTTTTGAAGTTTTGATGGTCAACTCATCGTCGTCATCTCCGTCAGAAGAGCCAGAATCCTCTTTGGAGCTCTCCATGAGCCCCTCAATCCCATCAAAACTTTTATCCCTCTCCGAAGAGGTTTCAATCTTCTCTTTGTAGTCATCCCCATCATCCCCAGTGATCTTCTTCATCTGAGCCTCAACATCAAATTCATCCAAGGACATGGGCTCCTCCAACTTCAGCTCATCCTTGCTGGCCTCATTCGATCTCTCCTCCAAACACTCCTGTTTCTTTGGGCTAATATTGGTACTCAATATGCCTGGCTCCGATGTACTGCTGTTATCAAACTCAAGCCTAGTCTCGGTATCATTGGGCTCTAAAATCCCGGCATCAATATTCTTCTCATGAGTCTTATCGCAAACAGAAACCGTATCTTCTACTATTTTAATATTTAGATCCAAACTCGATTCCTCCAATTTACACTGGATTTCAGTCTTTATGTTCAACTTAAACTCAATATCACCAGGATTACTGTCTGCCTCTATAGGCTCATCTTTCATCCCATCAGACAATTTATTCTTTAAATCCCTTTTAATCGAATCATCTACCTTAATATCAGCCATTGTATTACCCAAACATAATTTGTCATCAAGTCTCTGCGGGCATTCAGATTTCACCGCTATATTTGCATCGACTTCACTATTTTTTTCAATCTTACAAATATCGTAAAACTCACATTTCTTCATGTCCGAGTGCTCAGAGTGCTCCTCCTCCTTCATCTCAGCATCCAAATAACTCTTAATCTGCCTCTCCAGAGTCGTAGGAGATAACGATCGTGACACTGAAGACAAGAAGGCCGGTCTCTCCGAGATATTATCAACTGACGCTGTTACCGAGTGATCACCCAATCCCATCCCCAATCCCATCAGAGGACAATCAGCAGTTGAGGGTGTGGGGGTAGTTGGAGGAGTATAGTTATCAGAGGACAAACTCTCCCTGGCTATTCTCCTCTTTTTCGGTGGTGCAGCTACTACCTCATTGGGAGGACTGTCAGGTCTGCTGTTCGGTGAATCACACTCTTCAGAGATAGCCTGTCTCAACCACCGTTTCTTAGCTGATCCCGATGAAACAGGACACTGAATAGTTTGCGGATTCTGTGCATTGACACATGGAGCCCCCTTTCTCTGCGGAGGTGAGTCACAAATCCCGGAGACTGAATTAGCTGCCTGAACGAGAGTCGCTAGACTCTTGGTCCCATAATTCATGGATTGATTGAGATAATCTGAGGACAATTGATCGTTCCCTTTGGGTGACTCCTTGGAAACTGGAATAGTGGAGACCACAGGCAGAGTCCTGGGTGGCAGCTGGGAAAGATCTGGAGATTCTCTCAGCCACTCATTCATCATTGCTTTTTTGGTCTTTGGGAACTTGAAGCCAGGCGCCAGTGGACCAACAGCAGCTGCAACAAGTAAACAAGCTGACGACAGAGGTGTGGACGGAGTTGAGCTCTGGGAACTACTGCTCGCACCACTGTCACACGTTGGGCTCTTACTGAGGGCTGGATGCTGGAGGCTACGATCTGGAGACATTGACCTTCCAGCATCTGGAACGTTGGAGTTGGCTAGAGCCAGGAGAAGATCAGCAGCTGTCGGTATTACTTGATTAGGATTCACAGGGTCTCGTAGTGTCATATCACTCTTTGATGGAGAGTACATCTGACCGGCTGACAGTGATGAACAGGGAGGTCGCCTAAGGGGTGGGGACTGCAGAGCAGTCAGATGCTCGTCATCAGCTGAGGATAGGTCTGAATCCGCCGAGTTCAACCTCGTTCTTCTGCTGTGACTCGACGACTGGGAAGTGCTGGTTGTCCTTGCTCTACCCTTTCTCCTTTTACGCCGAATGGGTCTCTCCACGTGATGCTTCTGGTTTTTCGCTGGATGACTGAGAATCGGCTGTTGATCTCTGTCGTCATTATCACTCTGTGCACCTCCAGATTCTTTCCTCTGTGCATTTCTCGCCTGCACCTCTTGCTTCCTCTGCTCTGCCTTCTCCAGCCTCTCGAAGGCCTTCATTATTGCCTCCATTTTCCTCTCCTCACGTGTCATCTTCTTCTTATCCTTCTTCGTCTCTTGAGGAGGAGTGTCACTGGGTAGAGTTGACGTCTGCAAGGGGATCTGAGGCAGTGGCTCCACCAGGGCTGGGGGTAGTTGCGCTACCTGCGGTACTTCCTCCTTCGGTTTATCCCGAGGTTCAATTGCTCTCTTTGGAGTAGCACCAAGAGTTCCAGTCGAGGCAGATTCAGTAGAAGAACTAGGTGTCGTCGATAATCCCTGAGGAACCCCGGCTGCACTACACACCCCGTCATCCTCAGGGATGACATTTTTCCTTCCTCTTCGCCTCCTCTCCCGTCCATCCGAATTATCCGCAGAAGCACCACTACTACTTCTCCTCGTTGGCCCAACCTGTGCTACACCGGGCGAAGCAATCTGACATGTTCGAGGATTGCCACAAGCGCAAGCCAGTGGTAGCATCGAATTTCCGACAGAATTTGTATTTGAACTATTCGGTGACATCAACAGGTTGTGCTGCTCATGACGAATTGTTATCTCCGCATTCTTATCAATAGCTGAAGTCGTCACAATATACAGATGAAGAGTCCCCTTCTCAATGCAATGCTTGACCTCGGCATTGGGCGTACAACTTCGTCTTACAAATCTTGCATCATTCCCATATGTCCTAGTGTCAACGCAGACCTCAGTCCCTTCGCGTGGTAATCGGTAGAAGAAGACAAATGGTCCAGGACGTTGGGCGTGCTGTCTCCCCTGGCCATGATGTGCTGGCCTGTGCTGGGTACTCAGCATGTACTTCCCTCGTAGCTCAACAACTGGGGTATTCGGTGACAAATACATCGTCGCCATTAGATATTTGACATTATTACTGTGAACATTGACTCGACACTTTCCACTCGCAACAGCACTCATATTATTGTTATTCTGCTTTAAATCACTGTGAGTCCCATTAACTTTGATGCTCGATATTCTCGCTCTCAATTCTGGACTGTAGTGATTGGTCACTGCCTCCTCGTAACGCTCTATCCACTGTCTCAGGGGCGCCATTGTCGTTCCCCATGACTCCTGATTCTCCTCGTCGTCGTTTATACTCCGTCTGCGTTTCCCTTTTCTCTTGCCAGGGCCACGTTTCACTGTCTCCTTCTTCCTGGACTGGACTGACGTTTGTCTGGGGTTCTGCTCTCTTCTGCCAGGCCTCTTGGTGACATTGTTGTTGTTGGTTGTTGTGTTATTATTACTGTTTGTAGTTGGATTGGTAGATGCTGTCGTGTTGGGTGTCAGGGTGTTCGTATTATCGGCGATTGGAGTTGTTGTGGGGGGAGTTGGAACTGGTGTGATAGTTGTCGTGGTCAAGGCATTGTGATTACTGCTGCTCTCATTATTGTTGTTATTTAGCCGACGGGGTTGTGATGGTGGGTCTGCCTTTTTTCGAGACTGCTGGATATTTCGTTTTTTAGGATTTGGAGGAGCTGGAACATTTGTGTCCGCTGACGATGTCGAGGATGTGTCAGAGGAGGTGTCTGAGTTTAGGAGTTCCTCGCGTTTTCGCATCTGGAGGGTGCGCGCTCGCTGACGATCGACTCGACGTGGACGACAGATCTCGCAGAGATACTCGTCTGGGATGTTTGATCTGTCAATTCCCATGCAGTCGACGTGCTGCCACACCAAGCAACGATCACAGCAGATCATGTAACCGTCGTCGTGCTCGAACTCGCAGATGCAACGAGTTATGCTGTCCTCCTCGTCGCCCTCACCCTCGGGAGCTGTCTCAGTCTCTTCACCTTCGGGTTCGACTTCTCGGCCTGGTTCACTGCTAATTGCACTCCCTGCATCATCAGCTGTGTTCGGAGTTATTGGGACACCCTGATTGTAGACGAATGATTGGTGCGGGAGGGCTGGACCTGTTCCATTGTTTATTGGTTGTGGTTTCAGGGGTGGCGAGGCTGGAGGTGGTGTTCGAGGAGGTGGGGCACCGTAGTTATGATCCTGGAGGACGAACTGGAGGCACTGCAAGTGGAGATTGGGATAGTTTTTATTAGTTTTGCGAGGCTGAGAGGATCCAAAGATGGAAGGAATTTGGGGGAATTAAATGTGGGAAACCATTAGTTTGTTACTGCTGTATATGACAGTTTAAGGGAATATTTAACAGGTTATTTATTTCAATAAATGTGGACAATCGCATGGAATGGGGCTTAATCTGATTCTGCACAGTCTTAGTCTAAAATTGAATTGATCGATCAACAAATGACGACACTAGACAAGCTCCATGAAATAATGTAATTTCAGGGGGAAACATGAATATCTGGGAAATTAGAATTACAGTTGCCTGACAATTACTTGATTTATCGGTTTATTATTGATAATATGAAGAAAATTTTGTTATCAATTTCATCAATCGTTCTCGATCATCCACAAGTATTAAAAAAAAAATAACATTGTCATTTTTGAAATTCTATTTGCATTCTTTGTTGAATGTTTTGCATCGACAAAGAAAAGAAAACTATTTCAAACAATGGGTTGAGAATATTTCAAAAGTTCACACATTAATTTCAGATAACATCGAGCTATTCATTTGCATTTATTTCTGTTCTATTTCACATTCGTCAAATGGAGAAAATAACTCATTTCAGATAAGGAAAAAAGCATTAAATTATGTTCATGCTTCCAATTTTCTGTGCAATACTAGGCACATCAATTTACTCTATAAACATTTGGAATTTTACAAACGCTATAAAGAAGTAATTACAAACATTGCAGTTTACCTGATTCTTTACCAATTTTTCTAGCAATTGAATTATACAAATTCATTTCCTTTCCCCTTGTTAATTTTATGATATTCATAAATGCAATAAAATCTACATGACTAGTCGTTATTGTAATGAAGACTACCAACCGAACCGCAGCACTTGCTCTCTCCTATTCGTGATCTATTCGGACTTCAAAACAACTAACCGTAATTAATATATCAACTACTAATTACCTCAGTGAACTTTTTTGTTAGATTCTCAAAAGAAAGTATTAAACCCCGAGAACTAAATTCAATCGAATAACTGAATAATTTCAAGCTCTATCTTTCATCCTAGAAGAAAAAATACGTTACCTCATATGGAAGGGGCATTCTCCGTACTGGTGAATGTTGCACAGCTTTGAGCTCCTCTTCCTCATCCTCGTCATTCTCATATTCGTCTCTCACAACCATTTGACTCTCCGGTTCAATTTTAGATTCCATCTCTTTGCGTATCTCTGACGCCACAGTAACAGGTAAAATAGTCTTTATCTGTCCATGCCGCAGTTGCTGTTGCCCCTGTGGCTGTTGCTGTGCAAATTGCGAAGCAACGAACAACTGCTTCTGCTGAATATTAGTCGATTGAATCTTAATGGGTTGGCTCTTCTGGACGACAACACTGGAAGTATTCTGTTGATGCGGAAGCAGTGTTTTTATACTCGATTTCTGGGTTATCACTGTTGTACTTGGTGTGCCAATCGTCTTCAAAGTATTCATATTGGTATTGAGAGATGTTTTTATTCCAGTCTTCGACTGAATCTGATTCCTCTGTTGTGGCTTTTGGGGTGGAATGGTCTTGATGCAGCCTGGCTGCTTCTGGGTGACTCCCTGAGTTGAAAAACCTGTGCCTGAATAATTCTGCCCCGTCTGCTGAATAATTTTAACAGGCTGAACTGTCGTATTTCTCTGCAGAGGCTGCTGTGCCACTATCCCCGAATTCTTAATAATATTGCCAGACTTCTGTGCAATTGTTTTAACATTCCCCTGAATATTCCCAACAGGACCCTTGCCAGGCTCTAATCTCAACAGCATCTGCTGCTGTGATTGCTGAATCTTAGCATTAATAATGGTTGAACCCTTGGCATTCACTGGCAAACTTGTCAATGTTTGTGGCATGACATTTACCTTCGGTTGTATATTAACATTTCCCTGAATTCTCTGTGCAACTCCTAACTGTTTCTGAATGATCTGCCCCTGATTCTGCCCCTGGGGGATAATCTGTTGGACAACAGTCTGACTTTTATTAACAACCGTAACAACTGCATGTGATGTTTTTGTTATGTTCAATTGCGAATTACTGTTACTATTACTATTATCACTTTTCAAAATATTTCCCGGTGCTCCGATACTTCGACTCTGACTCCCAGGTATGGATACTGAAGGTTGTGCATTGGTCAAGCCTTGGTGATTCTGAACGGAGGCTTTTTGTAGGCAAGCTACAGCTCCCTTCTTCACACTGTTCACCTGCTTCTGTTGGGATTGTGACGGTTGTCTTGGAATATTTTGTGCTTTCTGGGATGATCCGGGGATTTTCTGGGTTTGTGGCTGAATTCCCTGTGCCTTGTTATTCTGATGATTTTCACTGTTGGCTGGATTCACTCTCTGATTGTTCACCTGTGATTTTTGCACAGTTATCGTTGCATTTGGCTGAAATCTTGGAGCACTATTGACATTCGTTATCACTTGATTAACAGTTATTGGTGTCATCTGATGTACTGCATTAGTAACTTGTGACTTGGGTACTTGAATCCGTGATACAAGATTCTTGGGAACAACTGCTGTCTGATTACTTACACTCGTAATTGTCTTGACTTTCTGAAAATTGACAGGTGGGGCTTTAGCATTTGTCTGAATTCTGTGGAGATTGGAAACTCCTGTGATGTTCGATGATACTGTTTTCACGGAGCCTGTGGAAACCGTCTGAATCTGCTGAATGCCTTGAATGATGGCTGTCTGCTGGTGATTACCCACTTGAACAGCTTCGTAACTTATTGGAATTTGGCCGGCAGCCACTGCATTGTTGATGACAATTTTTGACTGAGGAATTATCGACGAGGAAGTTGTCACTGTGTGCTGTTGAACACTCGGCCCCTTTTGGGGGATTATTCGAGTTGCTAGAATAGGAGTTATGGCGCCTGGAGGACAGGTTTTTGGGGCCTCCATTGTGATCTTGTTGTTGCCCGAGATCATTGTCAATTTTCCAGTGCTTGTGATGACTCCAGGGCTCGCTGGGCGAGCCTTAGCATTCAATTGCGTTTGAACTTTTACTTGGTTCAGGGGGTAGACAACAGTCGTCTTGTTCGTTACCACCACACTGCCCGACATAATTGGTGTTGGTGTTGGTGGTATTGTTGGTGGTGGTGGTGGTGGCGGTGGTGGTGGCGTTGGTGATGCTGGTGGCCTCAGTGTTTGGTCAGAGGTGTCAGTGGTTGTTTGCATACTCATGGTGGTCGCAGTTTTAACATCTTCGTCGCCGCCATTTCCTCTGACCACTGTGTCCTCCACGGTGGTTGCCACACAATGTGGTTGATCTATATGTTTTTCTACCTCGGGCTCCTCAACTCCAGCATTTATATCTGGGTGATGTACGGGCGGTGGTGAAGTGGATGGCGGTGGCACTGGCAACGGCCCCGGGGAGTCTTTAACCTCGGTACCGCAGCTTCCAGCCGCCCCACTAGTTGATTTGTTCCCTGACTGGGTCGACGTCTTGGAGGCTTTACTGGGCACGCTTTAGGGTTTTAATATAGTACTTATGTCAACTGTTGGAGATTGAGAGGGCGAGAGCTGGCTGCGATGATACCTGCATGCACCGCTTGAAGTTTCGTCGATTTCTTGAAAGACCATAGGCTGCAACAATAATGAATTGTTTATTGAGAATTTATTATTAATGTTGGTACATCGAAAACATTATGATGAAGTTAGTAGAAGACTTGACGGGAGAAATGTTGCTTTGAGAGATTCTAGAGGTGTACAGCTATTTTCAAGTAATGTACACGCTCTTTCGTAGTTAAACATTCGGTTCGTTAGATTTTTTAGTACCTGTAAAAATCTAACGAAGTTAATTTCTGCAATGTAAATGTTACGGTAGTTTACGATCTTAAACTGTGAGCTCCAACATCAAAAGCTCATAATATTGAAGATTTTATTGAGGATTTATCATTGCTTTTATTGGATTGAGAACATGAAGTTTTAATTAAGTGGACATTGGCTGTAGGCGAATCTAGGAATGTGCAAATATTTTTAGGCAATGTACACAGTTTTCGCACTTGAAAACATCTGTTCGTTTTCTCGACTCGAATCCTTAAAAAACCCATGACCTAAATTTTTATAAATTTCAATCGCATATGAAAACAACTTTGAATAAGATCTTCCCCACAAGAAAATAAAATTTGAAAGGGGTGAGTTAAGACACCTAGTCATAGAGTGAACCCACTTGATTTAATTATTTTTTAAGGATTCATAATCCATCATCTCTAAAAATTCTTTAAAGTGAATGTTGAAGAAGATATTCCACAAAAGTTGATAAAAATCATTAAAAAAATTATCATTGTTCGCATTATTTTCTTGTTGACCGGATCTGGGTGAATTTACCGAACAAAGGTGATGGCATTTCCTCATCTTCTAATCCAAACATTCTTAATACCATAGTCGAGTCAATAATCATGCTTATCGATTATCCCTCGCGATAAAATAAACTATCTCGCGGATTAGAGTACAACACGTATAACAAGTTGACGGTGACAATGGTCAGAAATTAAATCGTTGGCAATAGGATCTGCAGCGACCTACTTGGCGTACCTCGACCCTTTCATTGATTCCATGCGCCAACTAATGCAACGAATTGTTTCTCGTTTAATAATTTCCTCCAGTTGAATAAAAATTTCATCGATACGGTTGGTACAGTCCCCAGGAGTCTTGGAATTCAGTAGAAAAAGAGAGATAAAAGAAAAAAATATAAAAATTGAAGAAATAGGGGGAATGAGAAAACGAGGGGAGAAGGAACGAAAACGAGAATAATATGGACGGGCAACAAGATGCGAAGGCATTGTGCTGCGAGAGTTCAGGATTTTAGCCAAGGTCAGCCACTCGCAACAGTCTCCACAGTTGAATGTATGCAATGATTATTAGTGCGATGATGCACTGTAAACCACTGATTCCCCTTTCCCCCCATTACCACCGTTGCTAATAGTTTTTCCATCATCTACAAAGCAAATTAACTAGTGCCGGTGCTGTTGCTGATTGGAAATTCATATGCATATGCAGTTCCATTGCTGAAATTGCATTGAGTATGTGTTTCGTTTCCTTTTGGACGATTGTACATTCGCGAAAGATGGCGGTGTGCACTCAGGATTTCTCTCCTTCGTCTCTCTCTCTCTCTCTCTCTCCCACCAGCCCCTCTGTCTCCACCTCTTGCACCCCCTTTCCAACGTTGTCCTCGACAACAAGAGATTGTTACTATTGCGCGGTAATCTGTGTTCAACTTGGAAGGAAAGTTTAAGTTTCCACTCGCTCGACTCATTTATTCATTTTCTAAATTCAGAATGAAAGCTTTGTCATTTTTAAATTGAATGATGTTTTAATTTCGTCAAAATGGCATAACATGGTGTGTAAAAATATGTGACTGATGTGCATTTTTAGAAATTGTTTGTATAACTTTTGATAAAAAAAATAGAGAATCGATAGAATGGTACATACGATTTCAATCGGTCAAGTAGTTTTCGAAGTACAATTGTTCAAAAATCTTTGTTCATCTATTGAAAATCTATTCAACTTTTCAACGTTGAAACGTAACAATGTTTTGATAAACGTGTTTTAGAAGATTTTGATAAATTTGGACGTAGACGTAGAGAATTGTTGAAAATTATATTTATAAACTGTCCGTTTGGAATTAAAAAGGATTAATGTTGAGGATGCAGTTAGAACCGATGGAATATTCATCACTAAAAAATATAATTTAGGGTTTATGGTCGAGCGTTTAAGGATTAAACAATAGTGTGAGGCATTTCTCCATACGTGTATGAGGCTACTGACGTTTTAAAAATATTTGACCACCTTGAAATTCGCTTGAATTGCATATTCACATAGCTTGAGCTCGATAAGTTGGAGCCAAGAATCTAATTTTGTTACATAATAACATTGTTTAAATGCATTTCTGCACAAAATATCAATTCAACAGGTCAAGTATTTCCTGAAATACAACATTTTCTCGGAAATCTTTTTTAACGCCCCAGTTTTCACGTTTAGTTGATTTTACAACATTAACTTAACGAAAGTTCAATAAATAAATCCACTTCCTAGACTTATTTATTAGTTTTCTACGAATAGAAGATTTGTAATCGTTAAATATTATGACCCAATTTTCGCGGGAAATAATGCTGAATGGCAAATGTGAAAATATTTTTGTTTCAAAAAAGCGTTTGCATGCATTTCTAAGCGAAACTTCAATTCTATCGATCGCCGAGTCTTTCTCCTGACATGGATGCCCAGTAAGTGAACGCCTAGGCCCGATAGCTGAACGTGCAAATGGAACATCATATTTTCTAAGAAAAGAAGGAATGAACTTTGAAGATCTTAAGTTTTTGCTCTGAATGGCTTACTGGAATACTGGAACATGACATTAAATTAATAATAAGTGATTACAATGATTTTGCTGCAGGCGTTTTTCGGCGATTGTAATGGGTAGATTGATGGTAAATAATTGGCCTGAACCTCGGGAATTTCATGACAAAGAGCGATTTTTTTATTTGGTTCTTTCGGAAATTGTAATTTCCTATTAATTTTACGACTTTAAAATTATAGTTCAGTAAGTAAGATAGTTTTGAACGACAATTGTCGAAAAATCTTTGTCTGAACATCTCGAATACTTGAAAAAATAGAATGTCTCTGACGCTAGAATACGTTTCATGCTAATATCTATCAGATCGAGCCACAATATTCCCACGTAACTAAACACTTCATTTCTGATTCACATATACGCCGGCGTACGTAATCTCTCCACCCCGACAATGTATTCTCCAATCCCCGCTGTAATTTAGAAACCCACTGAAGAGAAATAGAAACAGTTGTTGTTATATTTTCGTATCCAATAGTACCCGCGAAAGTATCTAATACAGTATTCATCTTTGTCTATCGTTGCGGCATTCTCTGGTCGATACTGATTTCACCTGAAGCCCAGAGCTATACATAACCGAGGAATCTAGAAATCTCTTCCAACTTGTCCCTAGAATATTTACCCCCCCCCCCCCCCCCCCCCCCCCCCCCCCCCCCACCCACCCCCCCCCCCCCCCCCCCCCCCCCCCAACGAGTCGCCGTTTAGAGCTGTGAAAATGAATTGGGAGGGAAAATTGGGTGAGAGAGGGAGTGACTTTAAAAATATCAGAGTTCAAGTTGCATCGTATAACTATGTAATGCGGTATAGAAACGTGGCATCATAAACTGCGATGCAGAATGCAATAGAGTTCGCGAAGGCAGGGGGAGGTCGTTGTACCTAGACGGTGCGCAAGCATGTATAGTCAAGTTAACTAACCTAACACGAATAGGAGAGAGGAGAGCTACCGGATAGAGACAGTGCAGCGATGATGAGAGGAGAGACCCGACCACCGACTCAACTCCCTCACTGCACTTTTTCGATTTCTTCTCGCTTTCCTTGAATTTAGTTTGGTTTGGTTCATTTATTTTCTTATTTTTTCAACATTTTTATTTAAATAACTCCACACCCGAAAACAGTCGTCCAAACTAAACCGTAGATTTGAATATTTACAGTCTTTAAATTTTCCAAATAAATTGGATGAGAAAATATTGTTCAGTACTTTCGTGAACATTTCTTCTCCGAAATCAATATCTAAATTTGCTGAAAACGTTTGATTATTTTTTTAAAATGCAGGTTTTTTATTTTCTTCCAATTCAATGGTATTTTAAAAATATTTAATACAACAAATTTTGGATTTTTATTTTCAATCATAAAGGAAATGCTCTAAATCAAGGATTTTTTTCACAAATCGTTAGATTAAATTGAAAAGGTTTTCCTTTATCGCAAAATGTAATAGCATTGTGTGCGAATATTTTATTGTGAACAAAAATGTAGAGGTTTGTTGATACTTTAAGCACAAATCTAATGGTTACACAGCTAATGTTGTCTCTCGTCGAGATAATAATGGGGAGATGGCGGGACATAATAATTCCTTCATTGAGTTGAGATTGTTTTTAGAGACATGATTTCTATCGTGAATTGGGAAATGAAGCTAATTGCATTTTTTTAACAAAAATTACATTATCAAGTGAGTTTATTTGAAATAATCGTTAAAACTCAATTTAAACGAGAATAAAACTTTGGAAAATCAAAACATTCAACATTATGTATCAAGCCCCGACAGATTTAAGGCGGTCCAATCCCCATTTCCATTTTTTAAGTATTTCAACTTTTCCTCACAAATTAACGATCGAATTTCCATTAAAAATATAGCGGCTTTGAGTTGTATTACTGTTTATTGACGCGCGAACTTTTACCCTGATATCTGATTTTTGTGTATTTTTTTTTCTAAAGCTCTGCAAGTTTCTCTGAAATTTCAGAAAAAAAATTAGAAAAATGGGCTCACAGCAGGAGAACTTTGCGAGTCAATAAATAATAATAATAATACCAGGAAAAAAACGCATTATA
>JAPYZN010001103.1:0-19056 GCA_030522865.1 Psyttalia lounsburyi
TCGGACTCGGCCCGCCTTCGGCGGGCCGAGTCCTCGTCCGGCGAGCTTCCCCCCTTCGACAATACAGCCATTGCCGGCCTTGTAACACAATATACTATTGTGGCAAAACTCTTGCGAATTCTGTATATAATTCCTTCTGATGGGTTTAGCTAATTGACGAAATGGCTGTTAGAGTGAACTTGTTAAAAGCTGTTCGTGCTATTTGGTAATTGTTGAGGTTTATCATCAGGAAAAGTAAGAAAAAACTGATGCTGTCTTTGCCAAGAGCTGATGATCAATTCGCGAAAAAAAAATTGGGGAAATATGTTACGAATTCAGTAGATAATTCCTTCTGATGGGTTTGGCTAATTGACAAAATGGCTGTTAGAGTGAACTTGGTGAGCGTTGTTGCTGTAGAAAGAGTAGGAAAAAAGTGTAATTGATGTTGTCTTTGCCAGAAACTGAGAATGAATTCTTGCAAGAAAAATCTCGCGAATTCGTTAGGCAATGCTATTGGATTCCTATTGATTTTTCTTCATCTTCTAAATTGTAAGTATTAAACTATGGAATGAATGGACTCGAAATGTTTTTTTGTCTATCTCCTCGTTTGATGTATCCGGAATTGTTGCGACTACGACACCTGTGATATTTCACGATAAATTATTAAGGGGGATGTCATTGTGACGCACAATAAGTCAGATAAACTGAGCAATAAAATGTTGCAATAGATTTTCTATCACTCTTTTGTAATGTCAAGGCTCATAAATTTTCATTCGTTTGTTCCAGGTATCTTTACAGTAATGTGCTACAACGTTCTTTGCGACAAATACGCAACACGTCAGATGTATGGCTACTGTCCCAGTTGGGCACTCGACTGGGAGTATCGTAAAAAGGGAATACTCGATGAGATACGTCACTATGCCGCTGATATTATCAGCCTGCAGGAAGTTGAAACTGATCAATTCTACAACTTTTTCCTACCTGAACTCAAGCACGATGGTTATGATGGTATCTTTTCACCGAAATCAAGGGCAAAGACTATGGCTGAGAATGACAGAAAATATGTGGATGGCTGTGCTATCTTCTACAGAACTGCCAAGTAAGTGAATTTTTGCGGTCACAGCCTCCTCCCACCGCGACCCTACCACCCTCTGATTCCTAGAAACTGAATAAAAAACTCCCCTAAAAAATATCAAGATAAACTTATTCGTATCCACCGCAAGAAACATTACCAACTGTCCAGGAATAAAATCTGAACTATCGCCGAACCCTTGCACAAAAAAATAATTTTAAAAAATGTTAAAATTTCTCTTTTCTCTACAATAACGTATGCAATTGAATCCCTTAATAATTTCCTACACTTTCAACAACTATTGCCACCCTTCAAAGCTACTCCCTTTCCCGCGTGACGTATATAAATTCATTGGGGACAATGACAATAAAATCAGCCCGGCAATTTAAGCATTGAAAAATTGGAAAAGTTTCAGACCCGAAGGGCCAAAACTCTGTTTCACATTTTCACCATTTCCTTTGACTCTATACAGACTTTTTCTCTATTCCCCTCTACATTAACCTCGCTCGTTTCCTCTCCTGGCAAGTTTATTGCTCGCAAAAGTGCCCGCCCCAGAGAGGCAGCAAAATGTCCTGATAACGTGAGACTCGCCCTCCTCACTCGCCACTCCAGCATCCTCGGAGAGCCTCCAAGGACTCACATTAACTTAACCATTGTGTACTTTATCGCCGAGGGAATATGTATAACCTCCCCCACACCCTGAAATACTCAACAATATTACTGGTATTGGTATTTCACTATTTACATTGGTGTCTCGCATTTATTTTCAATATCACGATGCAATTCAAGTTGAATTTGCGATATTTGCCAGTTTGTTGGACAGAGTGAAATGAGAAATAGAGTGAGAGGGACGATTGCCCGCCGGGTTATCGTGTCCACTGTATAGTTGGAGAGAGTGAGGGCCATTATGGTGATGTATAGCCGAGCATATGCAATCTTGCTTCTACCTTGGCGCTGGTTACTATTTAAGTATTTGCCTCTCTCCTTCCTCACCCGCGCACGCCGCTCGGCCTGATGGCTCTCCTCTCTTCGGGGATTTTGCACTATACTGTAACGGTTCGTTTATATCTTGAGTTGGGTACCAAGCCGCTATTAAATGCTAGAGTACTGAATATATCGTCGCAACTATAGACGCTCTCCCTCGCACTCTGTGTGTTAACCGTTGAATTATTGCTGAAGTTTCCTATTTCATTTCGCTCGATTTATCGGGAAAAAATGAGTTAATTCCGGCTGGCCGGCGGGGGAAGGGGTCAATTTATGGGGCAATTTGGGGGAGTTTTGCGGAGGTTGGCGGAGGGGGGGGGGGGGGGGGGTGGGGGGGGGGGTGGTGGGGGGGGGGGGGGGGGGGGGGGGGGGGGGGGGAAGGTTAATTTAATTTTGTCAATTGATGGAGGTTTCGAAGATTGGGTGTAATGGTTATTAATCGATGGGGGTGCCGGAGTGGAGAGAATTTTCCAGGTCACGAGAATTCTTTTATTTGTATTTCAACGGAAGAAGGTGGTACGTTGTGAATTGTGTAGAGACTTGGGGATACACTGTGGTTTTAATTAATTGCGTTATTTCCAAGTCAATTCAAATGTTTATTCGAAGCAATGAAGAATGGTAATCTGTATTCATAATTATTCAGGGACATATTAAATTTAAATTTACATGTTATTAAATCGGTACAGTGGTTCCGAAATGATTTGTGCCATCGGTGGAATACGAATAAATTGGTGAATTTTATTTGTTATTAACGAGTGAATATGACGAATTATGAGAAAATTACCCGGCTGCAGGGATTGTGCAGGATTATTACGAAAATTTAAATACTGTTTCAATTGTTTGTTAATCATTTAAAGTAACTCACTCAACTGTATTTAATTTTTACTGATATTTCATTAATTATTCATCTATTTTCTCATTCAAATTGGTAATGAATGAATGTAGTCCTTTGCAGTAAATGTGAAAATCAAGCGTTTGATTGAACGATTAAAACTGAAATGTGTATGAACTCCCTAATTGAAATAATTTCTCCATACCCTACCGTATTAAAATGTCACATCCATCAATGGATATCGAATATTTAAATAGATCTCTCCAAAATTTGAGGTGTAAAATATTTATCTGACTCTACTTTAAAAATGCCAATTCATCCAAATCCAATTAATCCAATTAATTAATTAATAGTTAATAAGTATCACTTGATATCACAGCAGAATCAATAACATTTACTCATGACACAGATTTCCCTCCACTCTCATCAACGATTAAAAAATTAACTGATATTCTGTTTTGCAAGGGAAAATGTTAATTAACCGCCACAGAAAATTCACAAAAAATCGCAAATTCAATTAATTTTTGGGTAATTAAATCCTTTAAGTTCGTTGTTAATTAATAGACGTGGAATATTTCGGGGATTTTCTTCGAAATTTCCGGTGAAAATCTCTAACTATGTAATCCAAATGGATTGAACCCATTTTATTTATACCAGCACACTGATCCTTAAAATGTCACATTCATCAATAAATGTCAAATGTTTAAATAAATCTCTCCAAGTTTGAAATGAAAAATCACTTATCTACCAGTACTTTTAAAATATCTTTTCCCCCATATCCAATTGTCTCTTCTGTTAATAGTTAATAATAATCACTTCATATCGCAGCAGAATCAATATCGTTTACTCATGATATATTTTCCTCCATTTTCATCAACTATTCAATTAGCCATTCACATTTTCTTTCGCAATGATGAATATCAATTACCGGCAACAGAATGTTCATAGCAATTCGCAAATTAAATTTTTCCCCCGGTAGTCAAATCGTTTACGCTCGTTGTCCATAGACGTTGAATATTGCAGGGAATTTCTTCGATATTTCAGGTGAAAATCTCCGTCTGTGTCATACAAATGGATTAAACCCATTTTATTTATCGCATACTGTTCATTGTAGTAATAGTTAATCAATGATCGACCACTATCACTGCAAAATCAATAGCATTATCCTCTTATGCATATCCTCTCTTCAATCCCACATCTATTTTTCATTGAATTAAATTCACAAGAGTGAAGTTAAATGGCAAGGAGGATAATATCTTCTATACCCCAGAATCAGAGACTGTGAGAGGTACTTTTGGCCTTACGTGAGGCACATGGGTAAACGAGATTGTATTCTACCGCTCTGTACGTGATATGCCTCTGCACTTTTGAACTCACCCATAGCAACTACTTGGCGAATACTTTTCGGGAGTACCTGTACATCTCCCCAGGGATTTCCCAGGTTCCGAATTGAGTCCTTTGAAATTCAGGAAGAAAAACTTGAGAAATATTGCGACCTCATTGAGTACGTGACACGTGAAGAAATATCATTTAATTTTCTGTCTGATTTAAAGTAGTATAACCAAACATCAATTTCGCTGTTAAAAAATTATTTCCCACTGCGAGTTTGTTAAATAAATTCGCAGTATGCGAAGGGTAAGAAAATGCATCAAATTCTCTCCACAATGATATTTTTAACAACGTCAATAAAATGTCATTTAAATCGTATTAGTTAATTAGTTTATTTTTTAATCGTCCATGGACGATGACGAAGAATTATAAAAACTATTATAATTACTTATTTTTTAACTGATTGAATTAACAGAAGTCCTCGCCCTGTAACATTGAGTTAAAATTGTTACAAAATTCTCATGCAACTTGATTTTTTAGATTTACACTGATCAAGGAGCATTTGGTGGAATTCAATCAGCTCGCGATGGCCAATGCCGAGGGCTCTGATCACATGTTAAATCGAGTAATGCCAAAGGATAATATCGGATTAGCAGCACTTTTAAGAACCACTGAGGCTGCATGGGATAATGGTGAGTACTAAAGTTTCTCGAATAAAAGGGGTAATAAAATTTTTCATTACCCAACCGTGGAATTGTATTTTTGTTCTGAAAGGAAGGTAAAAAATACAATTCAAAGAAAAGGGAAAATCGAATCGTAAATTTATCGCTCTTTAAGCACTCATTAGAGTGTTTTTTCGTCGGTCTTTTCGAGTGCATCGTCTGATGGTACGGGCAACAAAGGAACTTTTTTATTGACACTGAGAGAGACAGGGGAATAATACGGAGAGTGCAGAATGGAGGAAGTTGAATGGGTCTTTTTCTCCCTTGAGAAATAAAGAAGAGGGCAGAAGAAATCCTCTAAATAAACTTGTATGAACGAAGGGGAAAAGTTTAAGGTGTTTACTTAAATTTTTTGCAGCCACTCGGAAAATACCCGGAATTATTTTCATTATTAATTCCACCCATTGAATCGCAATTATTTCGGCGATCATAAAAGCTCCAAACCTACATTGCTCTACAAAAGACAATTGATCATTTAAACAATTACCTAATTCATTCTAATTCATATTAAATATCGTCGAGGAACCGGCAGTTACTGGTTAACACTAAAAATTCGGTAATTAGTGTATATAGCAAGTTCAAAAAAATCTTCCACGAAGCTAAATTAATTCACTATACGTAGACAATTTTTTAGTAGAAATTACCGTTCCGTTTGGTAATCGCGTAGCATTTTCAACGTTCGGAAAAAACTACCCTACCCATGTAGTCAAATTCACTATCTTTAACAAAAATTATGCACACGCCTAGACAAATTTTACTGAGGGATAAACAAGTTCTGTTGATAAGTTGGTGAAATTTTCACGAGAAACTAAATAACTTTACTCAAGTATGAAATATTACAAATTTTATGCCTTGATGCGAACAATTAATTTAACGCAACCAGATTCCGACCCTACAGACGTAATTTTCCACGAGTTAAGAGCAAAATAAGTCAATCTTTGCCGGTGTCGGTGAAGAAAAAAATTTGGAGGCGCTTTTTGACCTGTTTACCGAACATTCAACGTCACTATTTTCATTGCCTTATCAGATTGAAACTGAAACAAATCTCCAAGTTAAAAATATATAGCACACTCACGTTAGACGAACGAATTTTATCAATGACATTAATACGCTAGGGAATGAAGATATTAATATTTGCCGAAATTTTGCAATCCCTCTTGAAATACCACCAGTTCCCACAATTAATTCCCCCTCGATCACAGGAAACCTGATGAAACTGCGTCTCACGGTTATTGAAGAAGCCCCTTGAGTATTATTGAGAATCATAAAACTTGAAAACGAGTCTAAACTGCTCTATAATCGCATCTCGTTCTACCCCAGTGCTCCATTTAACCATAATGAAGCGAATTAAACAGCCAAGGTTAAAATTCACCTTCAAAACGAGTGAAAAAAAAATCAAATAAAACAGTACAACCAATTCAGCGAAGTGAAAGTGAGGAAGATAATGATCTTGTTTATGATAGATTTTTCCTCTTCTCAATTTTTTCAACCTCTCCAGCAATAATTTCGCCCTGAAAATGGTTAACGAGTCTTCGTGGATACGCATTTCTGTAATTCAAGCCAATTAACGTGTGATCCCCGTGGATAATTGATGGCGGATGTAACTCTTAATCATTGGCACGCAATGTAGAATGAATAAAGAGAGACCAAAAAAAATGAGCAGTTGTAATAAAAGAATAATACATGAGTGGCCAACAGTGTAGAGAGTCATAACTTTGTTCGTAATAAATTTTCGTTGGATATTGTAACGTGAGACCTCCTGCCAGTTTTATGTACAAGTGTGTTCATGCATCTGGTAAACCTTGACGATTAATAAGTCCACTGAAATACGATCATGTGCACACATGAGTCGCCAGCAACATCACCTACAATTACCTGTACGCAATTTTCATGGAATTGTGCAAGGACGATTGGGGGCATTTGATGGGGAGGATTATATCGGAGGAATTGTCTGCTATCCAGGTATTAAACTGAGTCGAATTGTCCGGATTAATCGGTATTCCCAGAGCGGATGGATGCTGGGGTTGTCAAAGTTACAGATTGACATTGTGGGTTTATGTTAATCATTGTTACTGAATGCATGCTAGGGGCGTATTATTGGAGGTGAGCAGGATCCATTAGTTAGGTGGCCTTGATGTGGCTTGGAGGCGGGAATTGATTGATTGGACCATATGACTCGTGACATTTGCCAGGTCTAGTCAAGGAGGGAGCTGCCAGCATTGAGCCGACGTTCTGCCGATGGTTGAAAAGATCCGAAGAATGTGTGCAGTTAAATCTGTCCGGAGATATCATGACTGACGGAAGATGATAATTGGGTCTGTTTGGGAGGAGTGTAGATGGCATTGGACTCATTCAAGTGTTGGTCAAGCTCTGGCTCATTCTTGGCCACGAGTTTTTCACCAGGAATTGTCTACCTGAAACGAGAGTAACCGGAGCTGTGCTGATACTGGTACATATATTCTCGAGATAGTAGAGATTGGTCGGCCAAGGTTAGTCCATGAGTTGGAAAATCCATGCTTGGTAATTCCTCCTGGGGATCAAGGTTGACCATAGGTTTCCTCCTCTACGATCTTGAATGTTCATCGAACTCTCATTCAAGTTTTATCGAACGGAATGTGACTTATATTCAGCCTTTTCAAAGTCCTATCCAGTCGATAAGAGAAGTCAGCTGAACCGTTATTAATTTCAACACTCGGAAATCAAATCTCACTGGTCCATTCAATGTCACTCCAAGTAACCCTCGGCAAACTGATTTTCCTTTTTGTTGAGGGGGAAAAAAAAGGGTATAATAAAATGAACGAAATGGAGAAAATAAGTAGGGTACTCCGAGAAGAGAGATGTTGGTGACCGTTCGAGCGTCACGAGAGATAAGAGCCCTCTTGGAAAGCCCACTCCTGCGATATTGATTCCCTCAAATAATTTACGAGTTCAAGGAGAGGCTTCTACGACCGGTTATGGATGTTATACGTGCAAGACACCCCTGGGTTTACCTATTCTAATTTGAGGGTGATTTATTTACGGTTATGGAGAAGAGAAAGACCACTTCCATGGCTTCCTGGGGGGAGGACTTTTGACTTGCCGAGTCAATTAATGTTGGTCTCAGTGAAATGAATGTTTCATTATTGAATTGAGGGCGTGGATCTAACGAGGGAAAAAATCCCCAATGTCTACAGGTCATTGTGATTATTCATTATCAATCAACGAAAACACTCAATCACTCTGAAAACTTTAAATAATAATTCTCATATGGAAAACAGAATGAAAGGAGTTGTAATGTATAAATAAATCTTCATGAGAAAAAAAGGATTGAAGATTATTCAACGATTTGAAGCGATTGTGACCGACGTTCTCTCTTTCCATCACAGACAATGATGAAGAGCAGACGTTGATTCTATCTCTTCAATAAATCCACCGCCGTTATCATTAAAAGATTGATTGACCCATTATTGAATTATTTAATTCAAAATTCCCGCTATGAGGAGATACCACCGCCACCGCCGGGCAGACTCCTAAGCTCCTCCTCGCTTCCATTTCTCCACCAATCGATAAAACAGTCCAGGTCACAGTTCGTCATTTCCGTCGTGCTGTCAACAAAGTATCTAGGGTCCAAGAAAAACTCAATAATTACAGCAAGCGAAACATATTAATCCGGAAAAAGTGTACAATCAGATGTCCGGCTATACCGGTCAGGATAACTATTGGGGCCAGCCACCCCAGGGGCAATACAACTTCGAGTCCGCTGGTTTTGGCCAACCTAACCCACAATTCGACTTTCAATCCTACGGAGATGAGCAGACTACGGATTATTCATATTCCCAGAAGAGTTATCTCGATCCTACACAGGGGAACTATGGAGGAGAGATGTCGTACGCATCTGACGACTTTGGAAGAGGTAACTGGAAGAAAATCAATACCTCACAATTTCATTCGTTATTGCTGGCAGTAGTTTTGAGCCGGAATAAATAATGAAAAAAATAGTAGGCTAGTCCCACAAAACATGAAAATTCTTCATTCACTGGATTCACCAATTTTAGCTCCAGGCTTTGGTGAGGAGGAGGACGAGCCTCCACTCCTGGAGGAGTTGGGTATCGACCCAGACAGAATTATGCAGAAAACCCTGGCTGTTCTGAACCCGTTCCACCGCAGGGGACAGATCGATGATGCCAATTATCTCCTCCAAGATGCTGACCTGGCTGGTCCGGTGGCCTTCTGCCTCGTTCTGGCAGGTTTTCTCCTTCTCGCAGGCTCGAAAGCCCATTTTGGGTATGTTTATGGATTGGCAGTCACCTCCTGCCTTCTTATGTACATCCTCCAGTCCCTTATGAGCAGCACTGGCAACATCACCCTGAGCTCCGTTGCTTCCGTTCTTGGATACTGCTTACTCCCTGTCGTCGTTCTGGCGGGTATCAGCATCTTCACCACTCTCAAGGGACCTTTTGGGATGGCTTTGGGGGCTCTGGCGGTCTCCTGGGCCACTGTCTCTGCTTCAAGACTCTTCTCAGCTATGTCAGGAGAAGAGAAACAACGCTTACTTATTGCTTATCCATGTCTGCTACTCTATGGAGTATTCACTTTAATTGTCATCTTTTGAATGTTGAAGGAATTTGCGATTTTAGGAGGGTCTGATAATTATCGATATTTGTAACAGCTTGTGATTAAGATTTGTATTGTAAATAAATTAATTGGAATATAATTTTTTTTTTCTACATTGCAGTATGCGGTACCTCTTTTACTGTTACTTTTTCTTCCCATTTTTACAGTTAAAGCCTAATCACTGTTCCTTACGAAATTTATTCCAATCGGAATATAAGTTTTATTTTGCATTTTTTTTCATCGATTCTTTAGATTTTTATTGAAAATGGAAGAAGGGAGGAACGAAGATATCGGTCGTAAGGATTATAATGGCCAAAAAATCGTTTGCACTATTTCGGTGGAGAATTTTGGGAGAATGAAAGACCGAGAAAATAAATTGTTTTGTCAACTAAATTTGGTATACATAGAATCGATGGTGTGATTCTGTTGTGACATGATTCCAAATTTTTTTTTCAACGTAGTCGAAGAGAAGAGAATTTATTCGGATACTGTTTGATTTATTTTTAGGACTGCCCACTGATCCTGCCCAAATTCAACAACCCATTCTGGTGTGCACTGCACATATCCACTGGGATCCCGAGTTCTGTGATGTTAAATTGATCCAAACAATGATGCTGAGCAATGAGCTTCGCTCTATTCTCGATCAAGCCGGTCAATCTTTCAGACCTGGCCACAAGCCTGATTCTTCCAATGTTCAACTGCTGCTTTGTGGAGATTTTAACTCATTACCTGATTCTGGTATGTATGATAATTTAGTAATTAAGTGATCACTGGTGTCAGTCTTTGATTTGAGACGTCTAAGGATACAGCAGAAATTTTTTAGACCTGTCCATAACAATTTCCAACGACCAATATCTCTGTTCTTATTCGCAGGCGTAATTGAATTTTTAACATCTGGACGGGTAGCATCTGATCATCGTGATTTCAAAGAACTGGCGTATAAGTCTTGTCTGCAAAAAATATCAGGATGCGACAAACCCAACGAATTTATCCACTCATTCAAACTTGCCTCAGCCTACAGTGAAGATATCATGCCGTATACGAATTACACGTGAGAATTATCTTCAAATGTCATTAAGTCATACACATATCGATGAGAAAAGCCCTGTTGACACTGCCATTGACACTTTCATTTGTTCCATTGCAGATTTGACTTCAAAGGAATAATTGACTACATATTTTACTCAAAGCAAAGCATGGTTCCACTTGGACTACTAGGCCCGCTCAGTGCTGACTGGTTTAGGGAACACAAAGTGGTTGGATGTCCTCATCCTCATATACCATCAGGTAAATCAAATGCATTAATAATTGATAGCCCAAAGAGCAATTCAGTAGTGAAGTGGTAAAAGGAGATAAGCGCATTTTGCTTACAATGAATTATCGACGAGAGCGAAATGTTCATGAAAGTCATTTTTACAGATCAGGTTTCTCACTACAATAAAGATTCAGATGAAAGTTTTCCTATTTTCTTCCATTCATGGTTTATTGTTCAATAATCGACACTAGGCCGAATGCACTTATCTCTTTTTACCAATTCGCGACAGAAGTGAATTGAGTCAATGATATTTAATTATACTTCACTCTTCTATCACGCATTATGAAGAATTCGGTAGAAGAACGTTTCATGTAACAAAAATCGATTAATTTTTTTAGAATTTCAACATTCTACCCTAAACGCTAAAAACTCCAGAAATTTTAAATAAAATTTGGTTGTCTTCTCCAATTTTTAAAAAACTAATAATAATTGATTCCACCAAGACAAAATTTCTTAATTTTATCTTTTCTCACTACAGACCACTTTCCATTATTAGTCGAATTGGAAATGAATCCAATAGTAGGGACTAGTAATGGTCTGATCTCACGCAGGTAGCAGCCGCTACGTTCTAGGCCCAAACAATAAGCAATAAGGGAATGATTAAAGAAAAAAAAACTAGCGACTTATTGTAATGAAAGAGATGGAAACGAATGGAAAGGATAAAAAAAAAGCTCTGAAACCCCCCCTCATCACTCCTTCTACAACATTCTGGCTCTGGCAATAAAACTCAGAATACTTACACAGCGAAATGACTCAATGCTCCATATTACCGCACACAAAACGACAAAAACCAAACGTAAGATGATAGAACTGAAGGTAACCTGAGAGATAGCGATTTCACATTAATACATAATTGACCAGGTGACGGAAGTCGTGTTGTAATGCGTTTAGCCCATGTATAGTGTATTGCATTTTTATGGAGTTTTAAGTCCTTAATATGGAATATCATCTACGATTCACGAAGTTAACGTGTAGATACCTATTTTCCTATGAAACAAATGAAACGAATAAAATGAAATAATGAAAATATATGAAGGAAAAAAAAATAAAATGAAGAAAATATTCCGATCAAGCCTCTGTGATATTGAGATTAACAATTGGAACAATTTCACATATTTATTAATGAACTTAGCATCTACTAGAGAAGAAAAATAAAAAAAATCCATTGCAAGGAAAATGAAATAAAATCTCTGACCTCTTCCTAAATGTCATTACAACATTCTCCAAAGCCAACTTTTTTGATAAGAATGCTGCCATCCATGAAAAATTGTATTTTTAAACAAAACAAAAACCTAGAAAAAAAAAAGAGAAAAAGAGAAAATAATTTAAAATGAAAAAAAAATGAAAACATACACGCTATACTGGGCTGTGCGAAGTGATTGGAGTTGACTTAAAAAAAAAATACAATTTCAATGCAAGTACAAAACTGTTCTTATTGGCCACGTATATTGATAATGATAATGTTAAATAAGAGAAATAGATGATATTGTAGACGAGTGTAATTGTAAGTATGGTAATTGTAATGTTTCAACGTAATCGTAGTATCCATCTCTTGGGAAATTTTATTTTTCAATGTTTTTTTTCTTTTTAAACATTCACTTCATGAGTATATTACCTATCATTTTGCATTTCTATTCTATAATTATTACATATACGTGTGAAAAATTCGCCACTTGTTGATACAGTGGTAAAAAAAAATAAATTGATCTTGTACAAAAGTAATTGATCATTGACAGGGAGAAACGAAGATCAAAGTGAATCGTTGAATTTACGTTATATTTTTTTTCAATCATGCATTTAGATTTATTTCTCCATTTTTAACGATTGATGAATGGAATTATACATATGTATTTACTAAATACTATTTAGAAATTTAATGAATTCTAAATTTGTAAAAAGAATAATAAGAATTTTGTAAAATAATTAGACCACTGAGGTAAACAAGTGGTGAATTAATTATCTGCCCAGGTCATACATAAATGTAGTGAATGTTGTATAAATAGGTAATTGATAGTTCTAATTGAACAAAACAGTGTCTCGCATTCTGTATTGGTATATTACTTTATCGAGGGTATTTTTTCATTAGTGAACGAAAATTCTGGAGATAGACGTTTGTTAACTATAGAATTTCAAATTTAAAACATTGAACTCTGGTGAATTATCGTCAGAAAATTCATCTGTAATTGTTTTTATAAAAAGTCGTCAGTTGAATTTTTTAAAATCTTTTCTATTTAATATTTTTAATTAAATTTTGCACGTGTGCTACTGAATTTTCGTTTACAATAGAAATTCAAACAAAACAATTAAGATTATATCATAACTATAGATTATAAATGATCTCGGGCCTAATTTGACAAGATGCATCATGTATTGTCTAACAGCAACCACAAAGTGATGAATAAGTCATATTTCTCCAAATCATTTTTACGTTATCTGCCAGTAAATAATGTCGATTTGTGAGTATTTTGACGAACATCCCATTCCTTTACACATTTTTTTTCTTTTCATTGTGAATTTATGATTAATATACAATGATAATGATTATTGCATGTACGCACTCGAATTTGGTATCACTTATTCGATAATATTAGGGTATGAACGAAGAGAAATTGAGTTGACAAATTTACTTTCCTTATTATTCTGGTGAACATTTTCACTTCACCTCATTCGACCGTGAAATATCGGTCACTTGACGGCGAGAATTGCAATAAGAAATTGCGATGATTGTAATGAATTTATGTCAAGCTATCAATTCTCATAGTACGATCAATTTAATTAATTAATTTGGAAATATTTTTCGGGAGGCGGGAAAGGGGGGAATTTGATGCACTAATTTTCTGGGTATGCATTTTTTTTTCTCTTTTTTAAGAACACGACACTAGGATTAATTGAAGAAAAACGAAGGAATAGTAGGAATGAAACAAAATATATCATGTATTATGGTGAAAATGTCTGCCACATTAACTGATTAAACGTAGTTGTTTTAAATAGATTAATAGGTTTCAATTGTGAATTTGCGGGGCGAGATGAGTCGATTTGATATCCAAATAAATGAATAGGCTTTGTGGGTCCCTTCTACTGAATTGCTTAATAGAGAATATTGTGTAGTACAACTCAATAGAATTATATTTTCCCATAGAACTCAGTGAGAAATTTCCTCTAGAATTTCCTCGGCTCGAATTTTCTGAACTCTTTTCACTCTATTTTGCTTTCCTTTCAAGAAAATTAATCCAACAATTTAGAAAATCTGATATCTGAAATAGAATCAATCGTATAGAAGAATAGAATTCAATGGATTTCGTCTGTAGAATATTTTTTACTGAGTATTTCAATGAAAATCGCCAGTAATTAATCGACACTTCAATAGAAGTCGAATAGAATTGTCTAGTTTCAATTACTTTTTTTTTCTTGCATGTTATTGCTGGCTTCTTTATCTAACATCAATTTGGAAGAAAAATCAAGACATCTCGTCTCCCCAATTTACTACTGACTTGTTTATGCATTTGAAAGACGAAAAATTTTTCGGGAAAAATCATGTTCCATCGAGTTAATCGGGTCTCGCGCTAGCTAATTAAAGAATAACAAGAGTTCCTTGTACACAATCTAGTGAAAATAACGTGATACATAATTGAACGATAATTGATCTCTTTTGGACGACAATTACACTCCAACACACAAGAAAAAAAATTGAATGACAAATTTTGGGCTTTCTTTGAACAATTTTTTTGAATTTCTATTGCAATGCTGGAAAGAGTTGCCAAAATTTGATAGACTTGGTACAAAAATAAATAGACTTTTTCAATAGAATTCCTATAAAGTTTCAATAGAACTTGAATAAGATTTCGTCGGGAAAGCCCTAGATTTTTAATTCAATTTTTTGTTACTTCAAATTTCAAACTGTATTAAAAAATAATTGGAATTACTTTACAATACAAGATGCATCCTTCCTGATCAAGTACCAACTTTTGAATCATCTAATTATAAGACTCCGCATTTTGATTTCTCACGTAGTGATCACCAGAGCATTTAGTCTGAAATACCATTATCATAATACCATTATCATTCTATTCAACCGAAAATGAAAAAAACCGCAAACAAAAACAAAAACAGAAATAAGAAGAAGCCGAGTAAACATGAGTTTTAATATTAGTTTCGTATTTTTTATAATCATCGATATTTATGAATTATCACTAAATAGTAGAAACGAAAACTCTTCCTCTCTTCATGAATCACGAGAAGTTTAGAGATAAACTAAAATGAAATAATACTCGCAAAATTCAAGTGCAAGAGTACAAATAGGTAGCTTTGCGAGACCTGGTAAAGTATTAAGATAGAAGAAATAAAAAAATAAAATAAAATTGTGAGTTGTAAAGGCATATTACGAAGAAGGGTATATCTAGTAGAATATGAATCCTCATTGTCTGGATCATCTCTTAAATTAGATTATCAAAATTGTACCTAAATCTGTCCCAATCGGTCCACTGTATCAAACAAAAATCTAATGAGAAGAAATTGTGATTTTTTTTTTCGTCTGCGAGAAAAATGCAATAATGTATATGGGCTGCGTTTTCATCATGATCAAGTGTAATAATTAATAAAAATGATGATGAATAAAATAATTTGGCTTTGTTTATTAGCAACTATATTCAATTATTCAATTAGGATGACAGAAGTAATTTACATTTTTATATATATTTGTAGACAACAGCCGCTTTATCAGGCACTGATTGGAGCTCCAGTTTGACAGGACACTGGAGCCAGTAGCTGAGGAGCTCCTGGGTATAACCAATCAGAAAATAAAATTTCGTAGCGGCCAAATTTTGCCTTATTACTCCAGCTATTCTGATTATGTTGTGCTGACGTTTTATGATTATTTCTGAGACAAAGATATCGTGCCATGTGCCAGTCATGAAACGACGGATGAAGAGATCTTCTACTGCGGTTTCAGAGGGTCGGTTGCCATCCTTGATGTTCGCTGTAGGAATTCAAAGATTTGTATGTACAATCTTTGTATGCAGAATATTCTCTCTTCGAGTGATAAATCCCTATTCTTCAGAGAAAATGAAAAACTCATTTGTTATACAGAAATTTGTTTTTCCTCAGACTTAATATTTTTTCCGAAATTCTCGAATGAAGAACGTTCAGACAAGTTCGTAAATTGGCAATTTGTAGATTATTAATTGAACAGAAAAAATCAAAACATGTGAAACTTTCGAAATTGTCAATTTAACAACGAAAGATCTGGGATTATATTTCTGTTAACTAGATTATATTCATTTTATTGCATGTTCTTTAAACATTGTAAACCGATAGGTTCACAGTAGAACCTAACCTTTGATTATGGTTATGGTTGTCATAACCAATGGTTAATGAAAAGAAAAACTATATTAATGTTCTATTTTGAAGATAACTACTCACAAGTATTCCACGAGTTCCAGGATTTTCTGTGAGCCAAATACTCTGGGGTAGTAGCCATTTCGTAAGTCAAGGGTTTATTGTGTTTGATAGTAGGTCTGTGACGACCAGACCTATTATGCTTATTTGCCACAGCTGATACGTGAAAACATCTCTGCCAGGATTGAAGTTGGAGTGTTTGGAGGCCCTGCAAGTATTTACATATTTATTTTTTGCACTGGATTTGAGTAAGTCTCATATTGACAAAGTGCAATAGTAACATTATAGACAATGAGTAACAGACAATAATAGATACTTACAGTCTTCAGTAGAGATGTCATCCTGATGGCCCCTATTGTCTTCATGAATGCGGTAGGATGTCACGTTGGGTTGACAATATTTTTATGTCAACATTTAACAATAACCAGACAATGTTATAGCCCGAACGACTTGGAGATGTAGAGGTTAGGATACGACTAGTAGAGTTGGCTCGAGTCAGGTCAGACATACAACTCAGTTGATAAGTTATCAATATTAAGGCCCAGATGGAGGGATTTTTGATCGAAATGTCTCTAGAAAATTCCCCAGAAAATTAGTAGAAGAATTTTACGTCATTTTTGATAATATCCATATAATTATGGAAAAAAATCGAATTTTTCTTTCAACAAATTGTTCAATTATTCCGGTGGGTGAATAATTAGGTCTGAAGGGAGAGCAATTCTTTTTTATATGTTGACGGCCAGAATTGTGTGATTTTCGCGGCTGGTGCGAATGGTCGCGGCAGGATCGGCACATGGGAAAACTCCAATATAGCAGGACGGAAAATTAGACCACAGATTGTACAGGGCCCTAAAAGTTTTTTGTACGAATTGAATTTCATTGAATTCCTGAGGAAATTTCGCATCGATCTATATACCGTACATGCGGTTAAAGTTAATTTAAAAAAAAATCTGAACGCGAAAGTTTCACTTACCGCACTTTTGAGCCCACGGGAGGGATACTCCCTCCTCATTCCTTTTCCTCATTCCTTTCCTCATTCCCTTTACCGATTTTTATCGAAATCGGCACTCTTTTGACGATATCGCAAAACCTATTGATCCTAGCGGCCTGGGATCAGGCTCATTGGAAAGCTGAGCTCATTTCCCCTCGATGTAAGGTATTGGCAAATTTCTAAAATGATTTTTCCAACCGTTTTTACAGTTTTTCTGAAATTTATAAAATTATCGAAAAAGGGATGGAAAAATCATTTTGGAAACGTGCGAATACCCTACATCGATGGGAAATGAGATCAGCTTTCGACTGAGTTCAACCCCAGGGCGCTAGGATCAATATTTTTTTAGATATCCCCGAAAATGTATTCACCGAGCCGAAAATCGATGAAATCGTAGCTCCAGGAGTCAAAAAATCGAACATCGACAAATCACTAAAAATGAAATCTGAGAGGCTACATCGATCGGAAATTTCCTCAGATTTACAAATCCATTCGAATCTTGTAGCTACGCCTGATAGTTTTCAAGATATCGGCAGTTTTGTGGCAAGAATTTCCAAAAAGGGCCCTAAAAGTCCCTAAAAGCCTGAAAATATCCTAGAAATGATGCCAAAAGGGCCGAAAAACGAAAGTAGAAACCCCTGCAACCCCTTCAGCCTTCAAAAATACTCAAAAACGACGATAACGTGCTGGAAAATAGAAAAAAAAAACAAAAAAGGCCCAAAAGGGCGAAAATGACCCGCAGCATTTTTTATCCCAAAATATGAAATTATAAATGAGGTAGTATAAATTGTAATTGCTGTCATCACTTTCTTGAGAAAAAAAATTAGGCACGGAAATTCACGAGGCACACAAAAACATTTGGATAAACGAAAAAAGATTTTTTTTTCATTATTTACTTTGCCACAATCAAGTGGTAAATTGTTTTATTTCGACTGAAAGTTTTCATTATGTCAAAAATATTGCCTCTATTGCCCATTCATAAAAATTCTTC
This sequence comes from Psyttalia lounsburyi, assembly GCA_030522865.1. Taxonomy (NCBI): domain Eukaryota; kingdom Metazoa; phylum Arthropoda; class Insecta; order Hymenoptera; family Braconidae; genus Psyttalia; species Psyttalia lounsburyi. Next base: position 18,203 of record JAPYZN010001103.1, read on the forward strand.
CGGCTCACGCTTAACAATCTCTCCCCCGAGCGGAATATGAAATTCCCGGTGACGACATTAACATAAAAAGGAAGTGGAAATTGATGTCCACAAAAAAAAATCAACAAATATCTCACTGAGACCAGGTAAAATCCTATTGTACCTATTGTCGGAGCTAATCTCGAAACTATATAACTTTGACCCACTTACAACTCTCCCCGTGAATCTAATTCCACCGGCCTTGGTGATCGTCGTCACGTGACGATCAGAACCTCGGACAACACGATAAATTTCGTGAGAAATCACAAACCGTTAAAAGCCGCTATCTAATAATTCCTTGGCTCATCCGTATTTCCCAATCCTTCCTCTCAACTCCCTAGAGCTCAATTGCACATGAGAATTAATACGCGTCCTCGGATAAAAACATGACTGAATTCGTGATCACTCTCACTTGTGGATTTTTTGGAAACTAAAGGAGGCAGCGTTGTAAATCCAACTGCATTTCATTCCGGAAGAAATTTTCTATACAACTGAGCTCCACAACTGGGCGTTCCACATTCTTACTACAGTTTTTGGAATTGGATAGGGGCAATGCGTTCCACATTTTTTAAGGTAGAACAGTGGGATTAATGGCTGGACAGGATTTGGGATAGGTGGGAATTCCCTCTCAGTATATAATAAATATCATTGTTATTTGTTATTGTTATTTGTAGAATCTACAAATAACTGAAGGAAAATAGTATATTTAGTAACAAGTGAAAAAAAATGGTTGTTGCCGAGTGGGAGGTTTATATCACGAGCCGAAGGCGAGGGATATAATCCCACGAGTCAAAAACCACTTTTTTCACGAGTTACGAACTAGTATATTTCGTAAC
>JAPYZN010001104.1:0-19030 GCA_030522865.1 Psyttalia lounsburyi
CGTTACGAATTGTGTTGAGAATTAGTCGGGAAGATAGTAGCTCAACGCAACAACAATGGGAGCGAGCGTAGCGAGCGACCAACAACCCCGACCAATTTTATTTATTTGAATTCAACTAAGAATCCATGAGGGGCCATATGGATATATAGTTGTGGAGGGCTTTCATATGCTGGTAGTTTGATGGTAAATAAATCACACGTCGTAATTAATGTGGTAATTGAATCGAAGCTTAATTAATGCCTACCGTGTACTGAACGTGCGTGATATGGGCTAAAGGAAGCAATACTACCAAAGGGGGTTTGGCATTGATTATCCCAGTGTTACCAGTGAACTTTATATTGCAGGCTATTCCACAAAGCACAAACGGAATTTGTCAGATGTTTGTTTCATTAATAAGGCACAGCTGTCACTACTGATTTTTGGCCCCTATGTCGTATTACGCGAGCATGCATCTATTATAATTTCGCCTCTTGTTGATATTCCGTCTATGAAATTTTTTATTGCTCTCCAGATTTATCCTTCGTCAAATACTATTTAACCGATAGAAAGAAAAATATTTTTTGCAAAGAAACTTTGGCTAAATTTGATAAAGGTAAAAAATTGAAAATTATAAAAAAAATAGATAAAATCTTGTGCTGACTATTTGAAACCTGTCTTAAAATTATTTTTGGTCGCAAATAAACTTTATAGATGAATGTATGCGCAAATGAGTGTATTTTTATACGTGTGTGACGGTTTTTTTTCAGATGTGATATATCAGGCGAGGCAGGTATTCCTTAATGAATGTGACATGAGTCACATATTATTTGACTCATATCATTTCTCCTCGCTTTCATGGACAGAAACATTTTCTAGTACGTCTCATTTCCTTGTGACTAGTAAATCATTGTAAATCACATCAAATCTCGAAGTGATTGCTCTCACGGGGCTCACATATATTCTCCCTTATAACTATCATCTCACTTCACATTATGAATATGTTATGTATCGAAACATTGAAACTACATAGGAAAACTAAAAACAGTAAATATTTAGAGATTGTCAAGTTTTCTACGCTTTTTGTGTAAGATCATTTGCAATAACCTTATTATTGAGGGCAAAAATATTGTACAAGATAAGCCCCTGCCCGGTCCGGGGTAAGTTAACATGTCGGAAAGAATTTTGCGATTAGAAAAACATTATCAATTGTAATTGAGCTTTTTTACGGACTTTCACTATGTCACATCTCTATTTCAGTAGATAATCGGAAAATCCAAATTCTGGTCTGACTTATCAGTTTTTTCAGTAGATTTTTCTGCTAAACTAATACCAAGCATCATCATGGCTCATCTCCTATTTATCTTAGAAATAATATTCCGAAAAAGTCTCGTACGGCGGAAGAACTTTTTAATAATTCCATTTCAGTTGTTTGAAAATGACCATTTATTATATCTTTTCTCACTTGTTCTTAGTCACATGAGGGTCAAAAGATCCTTTGATTACTTCTTTTCGATTAAAAGAAATAGATGAGTTGATGAAACTTACTTGATTCTCGGGTACAGAAACTTTGACACTCTTCTCATCGTCTCTTGAGGATATCTGAAGTGATCTACGACTAGAACCGCTGTTGGATCTCGACAAGAGTGGTGGCCTTCTCTTTGTGGCACCACGACCAGCTAGCAAATTGTTGAGCAAGGACGGACTACGTGCACAGATGAATGCGTGGAAAGATGACACCGTGAATACCCCGAGTTTGTTTAGGGTCTGCTTCGTAGCACGAGACACATGGGTCAACAGACTCTGTGGAAAAGCATTCACGAGATTCATGATCAGAGGGATTTTCTTGGTGACACACAGGCGAAGCTTTAAAAACTCTCAAGCAGCAGAACAAAATCAATTTTCGATGATAAAATAATAATTCGTAGCCTATAGCTTTTCGATATATATATCTCCATTGTACCTTGGGATTTGGTAATTCCCCACTTTGCAAGCTCGCCATGTAACACCGTAGTCGGAATTGTTCGCAGTGCAGCCGTTCAAGATTTTCCTCCCACTGCACAATCTGATTATTAATTTCCTGCTTCGTTTCGACATCGGAAACAACGGACTGCTGGAGATCGGCCATGTGTTTCAATTTGTAATCCTAAAAGGATATTTCAGTAATTAACGAGAAATGACCTCTGAAATATTTCTCAATAACTCCGGAGCTTTCATGATAATATTATGAACTGACCGATTCAATGGCTTTTTCCAAACGAAAAATTTCCTCCTGGAGAAGGTGGAGGGTGCCGGTTTTACCGCGATGCCTTGCGAAAGCAGCGGCGCACGCTGAGTGAATACTATTCACCCAATTCTCAAGTTCAACTTGACATGGCGCCTGAGAAGGGAAAAAAAAGGGAATGAAAACATAATGGTCCTTATAAGCAACGCGAATTCGATGGTTCATTGTTCCCACTCTGCCATCGTCAATAAACTCTCAGTGAGAGAGTCTCTGTCGAGATGGAATGGCGAGTGGTAGAGAAGATAGACTACCTAGAGTGGGAATGCTTTTCATAGTTCACTGAGAAATAAAGGGAAACATCTTTTTTAAAAAATCCGAAAAAAAAGGAAAATTGTAGTTCAGAGGAGCGGGACATTTTCTTTGAACTATGAAGAGTGGTCTCTGCCAAGTGTTCGAAAAAAAATACACTATCCCTGCTCCTCAAAATGAATAGCCACAGAAAAAAAATTGACTTTTTTAACTTTCCGATAAGGGAGTTATTGTATTCACACTGAAAATGAAAATTGCTAATCCATTCTTCCAATTCCCTCGATTTACACTTACTTGGAAGAGGTATGCATCCCCAAAAGCTGTACTCAGGCAAAATATGTAGTCCCTCTTTGGATGTTCGGGAATTGGTTGCATAATAGCACCATCGACGATAATGAGGTGCTTCGGCGCTGTCTCAACTGCTCGGCTCTCGTGTGAATCACAGGGATAGAAAAGAAGTGTAGTACCCTTTAAACACACCCAGTAGCCCTTCCAACCGCGTTTTCGGGCCAATTCAATTTGATGTTTTTTACGTAGCAACCATTTCTTGACACTCAAAAACCTGATGCCCAGAAAATTGTGTGAGGATTACATTAATAAACAAAAAATACTATTACGAATTTATCTTTGATTCTCTTACCCAGCTTTGCGTACTGCTCCAGTGCAATTAAAAGATGCCGCAGCAGTGCCAGTCTGCTTAGCTCGGTACGGTGAATTCATGACACTCTCACCGTCATCATCGTCGCTCACCGCTGTCGTCAGCGACATCCGATCATCATCCGACATCTGCACAGACACAGAAGAGAAAAGAAATGTCTGTAGAGTTATTTCAGCTCTTCGAGTGGAGTAATTCAGTAATAATGTACCTTCTTTGGACCGGTAAGTCCATTAGTGACCCTAATGTCAGGATCGAAACAAATGACCTTTTTCAAAAATTCAGCATTGCAATCGTCCGCTGTCAAGTGCGGATGATAATGACAATAACAGCTCTCCTTGAGTAGTTTCATATTCTTCTTCGACGAACCGTTCATCTTGAACATTATTCCTTTCTTAGCCTGACTGAGACCATGAATATACCGATGTGCCCATGCACTCAGTGCACCATTTATTATCTTCAATATCTTACTGTAATACCCCTCACTATCAATCTGATTGACTTTCTCCTCCACACTCTTACAATTGAACCAGTAAAATTTCTTCGTATCATTGATATTGATGACACTTATTGTATGACGTTTGCATAGGCAAAAGTAATTCTTGCACTGTCGTTTATGAAGTGTTTTAAGATCCGTATATCCTTCGGAAAGACTACTCCCGCTTGCACTCAGCAGATCTGGAAAACTAGACGCACCGCCCAAACGCCATCCCTGATCTACCATACTTTGCCAAGACAAGACGTTTTATGAAGAAAAAGTCTCTCTCAATTGGAGACTCGGAAGGGAGTGGGGAAAAATCGCCACTTACATTAAAAACCAGGTGGACTCTGTGGACGAGCCATTATCACCAATGTATACATTCGTGTCGTTATATTGTCGACTTTTATCTCAGTCGTTGCTCCAAATTTTAGCAATTGTCTTCGATGACACTGGATGGATTCTTCCTCTCTCTGGGCTTTCATTATTGTCCTCGAGTCACTTGGCAACTTGTGTGTGTATGTGTCTCGGTTGATGATCGAAGGGAAAGCGAACAACTGCTATATACATTATATTTTTCTGATATAGATATACTATCTATGTACACTCATAGATTGAATTGGGATGAAAATAGGCGCTGAATTGTACCCTGTAATCACACAAAGAGTCGACGCAAGATTGTCCTGATTTAGGATAAAACGGAGCTCTCAATTGAATTCAGCCTCACTGCGTTTTGACAAATATGTCCCCTCTTTTCTCTGATCACTACGGAATTATGGGCACAATCCCTCGAGGGACAACTTCTCTTTTTCAATCTCTCTGAGATGCCTTGGACGAATTAGCGGTGAAAATTCTTTTTTCTGTTTTAATTACTTTCTTTCAACTTTCACTCTCCATTGTTTACAGTGTCGTGGTTTTGAAATGCTAAAGCTGCTCGAATCAATTTTCGCTGTACATTTCAAGTGCCTCTCGCATGATGAGACTGACAACTGGTGAAAACTCTTTGATGGCAAATTTCAAGCCACAAATGACGAGTGTATACGTGACGTAAAGAGCAAATATCTTATAAGCTCTAAGCATCTTATAGTTTTTCCCCAACGATCTCGATGATTTTTATCCACTTTGATTGTTCTCTAATAATATTCTCTTTTATAATTTCTCCACCATTTTATTACATTTCCAAAGTTAAAATTTTTATATTATTTTGATCAATCAGTAAAGCTTATTTCTCCGTAATTGTATATAGAATATTTCTCTTGAATATTGAAACAGACTGTCCATATAAAAATAATTACACTCTTTTTTAAAATCTTTTTATTCTCTCTAATACTCTTTCTCAGTTTGTTATTTGTATCAATTATCTACTCCCCTTTTGAACATCATCACTTCTAGCGAATAATACAGGATTTCATATTAAGTGGATATAACAACTAACGGTTCGTGAGTGTCAGTTTAACAAAGTCCACAAGTGTTGAACCATGTCGACGTGTCAGATGAGGGGAAAATAACACGTTACAGTACGAGAGGAAGTTGCTGGCTAATATGTGAAACAAGCCAATCGTTTTCCAGCCGGATATCAGTGCTTTAAGACCAAACAAACAACACATTCAATTTCTAATTTATCTACTATGAATTATGATCTATTCATCTTGATATATATATTTTTTTCATCAGTGGCTCCTCAATATCCAGGTACTAGGGCAATTTTACTACGTGCGTAGTTATTAAAAATGACAACCACAATTTTTGTAATATGGTTCATCTCCTCTCGTCGAATTTACTCCCCTCTATCATCAAAACAACCATTAATCTTTATAGTTTGATTCAATATGCGCCGAATAGTGATGCCAACATATGGACAAATGTGAATCACTCATCCACATTAACTATAAGAATTTCCGATAATTAAAAATACTCCCATCGAAGCATGTAAATACTCTTGTTCCTCATTAATCACGCGACTAACAATTAATCGCACTAGTCATACATCACAGTAAAAGTTTAAAATGTATCTCTAAATATCATCGAATGTGCGCACAAATAATCTCAAGTCGTTGGATATGGAGTGGTGTGGCTGTTGGTGCATAAACCATGTAACTCCTGCATCAGAGGATTCTCGTGTGTCATGGTTGTTCGTCAACAAGAAACATGAGCATTGCAATGAATCACTCACGAGAGCCAAACGGCGACTCGTTGAGCCGCTCATTGGCTTGCATAGTTGATAAATTACTGTATTTATCCAGTCACCTCGGTGTCACAAAAGGAAGTATTCCTTCTTCTTCAAACTTGCCCCTCACAGCTCTCAACTCGCCTATTAAATCTCCGTGTCTGACTGAATTAAATTCCCTACTACTTTGCCATTACTGTCAAGGTAAAAAACTAATGGTACTTGACTTGCTCGATGTCCCCTGGGGGCACAACGCACGTCAGACGATAACGTTGAAGAAATGACAACGAACACCAAGTGCAGTGAGTGCAGCACACGTATAACAAACCGCGCCTGTCCGTAAAATTGTTTTATATCACCCTTTCACAACCGGTAAAAGCGGGTTATAACGAACAGGAGAAAGCTCGATTTGTTTTCCCCTTGCAGCAGACCTCCAGACTGCGCTGATGGGAACTGGTGGAAATTGTGGAACTAGGTAAACTAGAGGAGGGTTGGCGGAAGGGGGTGGAAACAACACAGCGGGTTCCAAGTTCCTCCTCTGTATACCACCACCTCTTCCGCCAGTATGCTCCTTCTCTCTTTGCAAAATCTCTCTCACTCGCACCTCCGTGCTTTCATCCCACCATGAGAATCAATACTAGCGCCTGATGGGAGCTATGTCGACGTCCGCGAGGGCGCGCAAGCGAGAAGTACACAGAGCATTACATGAGATGAGGTGTTTTTTATTTTTAATTTTTTTTCTTTTTCATCTTCTTTTTCATGCAGTGTACATCGCATGTGTATTAAGCATGTTGGTGGGCATGCCTCCTCGAAATTTCGGCTGTCCCTGGCAGACATTCTGCGGAGGTAACTGGAGTCAATGCAAGAGTAATAGTACTTGAAGAATAGGGGTATAGGGTGGCTAGTTATCTATGCAGTAACAAGCAAGGACATTACACTCTGCATACTCCATCATCCTACTTTTTTTCCACCTATTTTACCAGGTATGAGCGTTTGCCGTGTAATACAGTTTTCACTGCAACACTCATTTTTTTTTGTTTTCTTCCTCCCCCTTTTAGGCTCAGGAAATATACAATTGCTGGGGACGGCTGCGACTATTAGCTGAGATATGCGTTTGCGCATGTACCTGTTGGCGGTCCAACTTTTGCACCCTCTTTTTATGCGCCACTCGACTCAGAACAATCTTTTGCGTTTGCAAAGCATAACAGAGTAAAACGAGTCATACTATTTTGCCGTTTTCTTCATTGTGTTACCTCTGTTTGATTTTCATTCTTTTACTTTTCCAAATTTATTTTCGTACTTATAGTTTTATTTTTTGATTATTTTTATTTTGTTTCAGTGCATTAGAGTCCCTTAGGGATTATTCGGCTGAGAGAGAGAAATCGATGGGGAATAAGGTTTAAATGGTAGGGGGAAAAGTACCGAGGGGTAAATAAAAGTGGATTGGCATACCGGAGGATAGAAGGGACGAGAGACAAGAGTGAGGGGTTTTAGGTACGGTAATTCTTAGTTCACTCTGATATAAAAACCCGGTGCAGGGTCAGTAGGTTATCGATATTTGTCCTTGCCTCAGTTGTAAAAATAGAGCCACGGGACCGGGACAACTGCCTCTGGTAGATTACGGTTGTTTAGAATTTATTTTTTTAAATAAAATATATTCACACTGAAGATCAGAGCGATGTTGGAATTGAAAATGGCAACTATTCAGGGCTGACGTAGATGGAAAAGCAATAGCCATTTGATGATTGTCTGATGGTTGGATATATAATTTGTACCGTTGATGCGTTCGTATTCATCCATTACTGGCAGATCTGCCATTATATAACAGGATATTTCAAAGATTGCGAGTGAAAAACTTTTCAAAGAGACTTGAGTGTAATATAGTTCTTTAAAATATATTTCCAACACTTTTTCCTCATTACTCCCCATCCCCTTTCCCCTCATTCGAAGGACGAAGTGTGTCCACAAGGAGTGGAATTCCTGAGAGGAACATTAGTAGCGGGAAATAAGATTGAGAATGATTTAAATGCGAAGGGGAATATTGAAATTTTCGACAGGATAGCACCGAGAGAATCATTTGGACAACACAGATTCAATCATCGTCGAGTTATCCCGCATGAGAGTATTATCAAAATGGAATCTCCCCAAGCAAATACGGTGTACCATGTCTTACTGCTGATAAGGTCAATGGCCCACTCGATATGATAACTCACCTCTGACGAAGTCAAGTAGCACAGCCTTGAGTCAGTACTCTCCAGTGATGCTTGTTGCACGATTCCGTATCTGCCTTCTCTATCGGACATGTAATCCGACCGCACACTGTCCTGTCTATCAAATGTTCCGCTGGAAAGTAAAGAGGAGAAAAGAAAAATTGTTTGTCGGTTAAACTAATTTTGCATCCAATTATCCGAAGTGCATGCTCAACTCCATTTCAGAATTGTTTTTTTGTTTTCTTTACAGCTGAACTCTTCAACATGAAACTAATTAATAAAACTAGTTTGAAGATTTCGAGTCTGTGAAAAAGTTTAGACTCTCTCTCTCTCTCTCTCTCTCTCTCTCTCTCTCTCTCTCTCTGTGCCCCAATGCGACGCTCTATGCTTATAAGGCCCTGCTATTGACAGACATCCAATATATTTTTATGAGTTTATGAAACTTCGCAGCGAATTTCGTTCCTGCTCGTTTTAAAAAAAAGACAGCCAGCTCACCGATGCTCGAGCGAGTCAGTTCTATTGGACTTGTAGCCGCTGTCGTTGAGACTTCCTTCGTGACGCAGTGACGGTAGAGAATCCCAGGGGGATTCTCGCCTGTGTCCACCGTAGCCAGGATTTATGGAATTGGATTGGGCTGAACCAAGTGTGGAGCTGCCTGACTGCCACCCGTCCGAGTGGCGAAACCATTGCGCCCTGGCTGAGCTTCCAATGCAGCTTGCACAACTGTATCAGCACATTTGTTTCATTAAAGAAATATGTAAAAATAGTAGATTAATGAAAAAATGTTCAATGCACGAGAATAAACCTAAAATGAAAAGAAACAGGATCTGATTTTTTCGAATTTTCCCGTCTTTGTTAGTACTTTTGAGACGTTTGATTTTTATAAAAAATGACCTAGATTCGAAGACAACTGGGTTTCTCTTGGTCTATTAAAAATCGGACGGATATCCAATTTTATTCCTGGAAATCTAGTGAGAATTTTTTTAAAAAATACAAATTGCTGAAAAGCGTCGGGGTTTCAAGTTTAACTGGAAATTTCTGTTGCAAGTTCTGTTGGAATACAAGCCAATTCCATTATAAATTTAAAATCAATGAATGCCATGAGAAAGTATGAGCTTTTTCAAATCAGAATTTTCCAGAAAATGCGCCGAGATGTGATTACACACGTACAAAATAATTATATAATGTAAAATACTTACTTTGAGTCATACTTGGAGTTATAATCACTCAAATATCCACGCTCCCTCTCTGCTTCGCGATCCCTTTTCTCCCTTATAATTTCATTTCTATCGCTGTAATAACCATCCCGATCCTTGCTGTTTTGTCTCTCATTGCAATAACGATACGACAGTGGCAATGTCGATGATTTATTCGAATTTGAGCCTATATTGCACACAAAATGTCCATCATCATTAGTATTAATAACTTGTATCTCGTCTTCTTCATCATTTTTTAAATCAAACAATACAGTCTTTTCAAAACGCCCAACTAGTTTCCAAGCGTCGCGCGATGGCGACTCGAATGACAAGTACCAAGAGGCGATACTTTGTCGACGACGAAAGCTCATTATCGGCGGTTAAACTAATTACCACCTCGTCTATGATAAATATTGTACAGGATGGAAGAATAATGTTTTTTTTAATATACTCACGTCTGCGCGATGCATGCGGTGTGCGTTGTACATTAAGTGGGATGTTCTCGGCAAATTCTGCAAGTTATTAATCGATCCAGTTTATTATTAAGCGAAGGTTTTATCCATAAGTACGAAAACTATATAAGCTAAAAAGCAACTTGGCTGAAGGTCACAAGCCTTTTTTACAAATTTGCACACAAGCGGAAGAGATAAATGTCATCAGATAATCACCCAAGTTCTCCATACTCTGAGTAAGTAGTGCCTCAAAAGTATGAAGGCTGTAACTCTCAGCATCCATTCCCTTGGCCAATGTATTCCTCAAATGCATCTCATACTCAAGAAGCAAACGACTCGACGGGCTGCCAGGTGTTGAGGCCGACTGCATGTTCTGCTGGTGGTGATGTTGCTGCTGCTGATGATGATGATGATGATATCCCTGGCCCGTATTGTAACGACGACTGTTACAATGATTCGGCTGTTCCATATCTGAATTGCCATTTGACGAGCTTGGTGTTGTTGCATAGCACTGATTGTCGAAGATAACGTTGTCTGACGGTGGGGAAATATCACCTGCGCACCGATTACGTTCCAAATCTAAGTACATCCTGCCTCTGCCGCCTAAGACAGAGCAGATGATTGCTACGTGCAAATACATGAGGAGAGAATTTGTGCAATGGATTTTGTTGATAAATGAAGAAGGAGCTCTACACTTGATTCTAATTATCACATGAATTATGGATTTGTGAATAATGATCGTGGTACGAATTTTCGTGAAGATTACTAAACTATGTATTCATGCAAATGAATAATCAAACTTTTAAAGCAGTTAGGCAAGCAAAATAATTGAACAAGCAGGAGGAATATCACAGCAATGTACCGGTGTAATGACGTCCCATATCGTGAACACTCCTTGACCCCTGGAATTTGTTGTTGTAGGGACTTCTGTATGGATGGGCATAATTCTCATTCTCCGCCTCAGACTGTACGTACTTCTGATTATTGTTATTTGGATGATAATGGTAGGGATGGTGGCTGTGACGTTTTCTCGTCATCTCTGGTGATGTAGCTGGACTATCGATACTTGACATTGGTTTGAGCATACGTTTCAGTGTATTTGGATCAAGGCTTATACCACCATTCTGAGCATTCTCGATTCTCATGTCGTCTGTACTCTTACTTTTAGATTTTCTACTGTGATTATTATTGACAATGTTGAAGATATTACCATTTTGCATTTCTAGCTCGGTATAATCGGCCGATTTGGTGTGATGAAGTTGTTCTTTGCGATGGGACTTACTGCTGTGTAGGGTACCACCTGCTTGGGTTCCCTCCGATTTTAGGCTTTCACCACCGTTTTGGGTTGCACTGTCCTGACGCTTTATACCCTTCTGGGGAGATATTGAGGTGCCTTTGTCGTCTGGACTGTCAATCTGAATGGGGATGAATACAGGAGTTAGTGGATTCTATTTATGGTTCAAGAGCCGTATAAATAGGGGTGATTGTTTACGATCGACAATAATGTACCTGGGAACCCACCGTGGCTGTGCCAATGCCGATGTTGGCGGTTTTTGGTGTTGTTTGAGAAGTTTCATTCTGCTTGTCTTTGCCAGTGTGTTTGCATGAGTCACCAGATTTCGATGTTTTGCCCGGTGTATCACCGGTACTATTGACATTATCGTAAAGTGATGCACTGGAAGTTGCTGGTGCTATCTTGTCACGTCCAGGCGTCATCTCCATTTCTGAGGTGCGGTTCATGGTTCTAGGTAGTGTTGATGCGCCTGCGCATAGTTTGTCATTAATTAATTGTCAATAAATAAACGACCCAAAAAACTATTGAATGAAAATGTGACGGTGGTGGATTTCTTGTTGGAGGATTTTTTGGAGGGGGGACAAGGTTGCGTTTATTTACGTTGCTCTCTGCTGATATTTTCGAAGTACAGGGTCACATGTTTTTTTTCTAAAAATTTACATATCGATGATTGGGATTGGATTGAATGGCGGGTGAATAATAACTAGGGGGAGACATTTTTCAGTAAAAATTATCGGTCCAGTTGGCAGTTCTTCTGCTTTCGGGAAAATATTATCTAATCACACAGTAAAATTGAAGATCTTCAACAAACATTATACGTCTAGATAATTTCTTGTAAGCAGTTAACAAATTTTGCTGAGCACTTAGGTAATTTTTCACGAAAAACTAGATCACTTTTATTAAGTTGTTAAAATACCCCACCATTATTGAATGAACCGTTCATTTCTACCGAACTTTTCCCTCCGTGTAAATAAATATTTAGTTTTTCATATAAACTTCTAATTAAATGGAATTTTTAAGGGGCATTGAATGGTGATCTTGTCACATGCGCTTGAAAAATTTGAAATTCCGGTTCATAAATGAATGACCTACGAAACTATTGAATACAAATATAATGAAATTGCATTTCTTGTTGATATTTTGTAGGCGCCAGGATGAGTGCGTTTATTCAGAGGCCTCTGCTATTTTCGGTATTCGGGGTCATATATGTTGAGAAAATTTACGATTCCGACGATTGTAATTGAATTGTATGGCAAGAGAATAACTAGGGAAAATTTTTCAATTAATTGAATGTTTTTAGTTAGTTTCCCACTGATTCAGGATTACTGTTGAAACTTGTCAATATCGAAAGTGTCCATCAATTTTTAGTTTACCAGGAAGCCTTATAATGAAATGGAATTTAATTTTCCAGAGATGTTGAATGTTACTAAATTATTTAAGGAATCTTTTTACGAAGTTTATCAGTCGATTAATACAATTGTGCCTCTATTTGCTTCATATTAAAATTTACTCTTTATGGTCAATAAATAAATGATTTAAAAGCTGTTTTTGTTGATAGTTTTAGGAGGATGAGTTTGGATTTATTTACATAGCTTCGTGCTAGGGTTTTAGGACTACCGAGGGACAGATATTTAAAGAAATCAGAATTTTGACCACTTCAATCGGATTGAATAATATTCTGGTGAATATCCTTTAATTAATGAAAAGCGTTTCATTAGTTTTTCTACCGATTCTGGATCACTATTGAAAATTTCTCAATATTTCGAGGGAGCCATTTTTTTTCTAAGGACATTTATAATGAAATTAAATTTCATTTCTAAAACACATTGAATATTGATTACGATTTATTCAAGAAGTCTTCTTACGATGTTGAAATATTCCAGTAAATTTGTAGAGTAATCAAATTGAGCTTTAGTTTTCTCATAATTAATGCTCATATTCGTACGCGTGCTAAATTATAAGCGGTTACCGGCAATGTGCTATCATAAAAATAATTAAAATTGCATCAATTAGAAAACTTTAAGAGGATCCTCAAATTTCATACAATTGTCCCACCTGTTCTAGAATTTTTTCTATCTTAAGAATTTCTAAATGATAACTATGAATTGTATTAAATATTTCTTCATGTATGAACAATAGATTGCTATTTGGGTATTTGGCAAAATATGAATTTGAAATCTAATGAGGTTTTCGTAGAACACAGAAAACGTTGATAGAAAGTTTGCCATATACTTGAAATTCATGTAAAGGTACGTAAATGACACTTGGATGCTGTAAATCCCACATTTACGTACGGACGTGAACATTTTTGAAAGAGAGTGTATGTAATGACTAAGTGAGATGGTACATTGAACACGATCACGAAAATGGTACAGTAGGAATTATGACTGCTGGTGGAAAAATAGGACTCTGAGTGTTATTCGAGGCTTAGCAAATGTAGATCATTGTCCTAACACCATTTTAAAAAAAAGTCAATGTGGATTTTGTTGGAGGTACACGACACATATTCAAACTTAAGTTAATGGGCACAAATACAATGGAATGAAAATTGCTTCATGAAAATGAGTAATTACTTTTTCGAGATTGACTGTCAAAAGTGGAACGATTCCGTCAAGATATTTTGAATAGATTGATGGAAATACGTAATCACATAGTTGTCAAATATAACACAATCAACTGATAACGAGACAATATTTTCAATTAATTACAATCAGATAAGACTGATCTCACTGGCTCAATGGTGTCTATTCATTTTTAAATACTGAATTGATAGAGCGATTTTTCAAACATTAACCCAGAATGTTTCCAGAGCAATTTCTCTGTAAAATTATTCAGTAATGGAGTGGTCGAACATCGAACACGATTCGACTTTTTACGTGTCAATTCTTAAATTATTCCAACATTCTACAGATTGAGATGAGCAATTACGAAAAATAAAATCTTCTATAATAGTTTTCTACAGAGAAAAACGCATTTAAATTTTGAATCGAGAAATAAATACCAGGAAAATCATCACACTCATAGCACAAACTGAGTTTTCATGGCTCTGCCTCATAAAGTAGGAAAAAGCCATGCTCTTTGGGTTTTTGTCCAAACTCATTCAATTTCTTACTATTTCCGCGGATTCTCAATTAATTGTATTTCTGCGGAGACTAGATTGCATCCATTCTACAAACAGGCACTATGGTTTTCTCTTGATTCTCCGCTAAAAATTCTTGTATTTTTGCTCTTCATCTATTACTCTTGTTGTCCATATTTCCATACATCCATATTCACTATATACAATTGTCACGTTTTTATTTGCGATGGTAATAAAACAAAATCTTCGTGTGATTTCTCAATTCACAACTCAAGCACTCACTTATGAAATAGAATATGAATGAATATAAATGATATCCTACCATGGGACATAAATCTTGCATCTCGAGTGCGAAGCCTAACAAGTTGCTCTGGTGGCATACAAGTGCACTGTGGTGCTTTGGATCTACTCGGTGATGCTGGTGTTGACAGTGGCTTTATACGTGGTTTGACCTTTTGCTTATTGGGTGGTTCGCTCGGTAGCTTGAGGGAGTAAGATGAGGTCGCTTTCCTCGGTGTCTTGGTTGACGGTGACTGGTGAACAAAATGCCAAAGATAAAATGCCAACCATTGAACCTTTATTGAATGTTAATGAGTATATGTCACTTACACAGCAGTCTTTGAACTGTTTAGCATCAATGGGCGATGTGAAGTTGAGACCCCACGTGTCATTAGTCATCGCGTCCTTCCAGTAGATGAAGCACTCCGATGCCTGGCCAATTCTTGTCCCTTTAATCACGAACAAACATGTGTTAAACAGTTGCTCTTACCGATTGCACTCGATATGTATTTTATCTTTAATTAATTCGATGAATTTATCCACAATGAACGTTCTGGTTAAACTGAATTGATTGCCACTGGTTGACAAAGAGACAATTTACTGAAACAGCATGAGTCATATCAATGGAATTTCACTACATATATTAAAAATAATTAAATCGAAATTGAAATATATTATTCATTGGGTTTAACTCTCAATTTCCTTGAGTAATGAGAATACGTTGCAAACTAGTAAAATACTATGCGTAAAATAAAAAAAATTCAATTATAATTCTATTGAGGGATCCATTTGTTTTAAAACATGAAAGCTTCGTATTCCAACTGAATGCTTCATTACGTTCCATTCGAACAACTATTTTTTTTTAATCGTCTTTTACTCGAATAAATGATTCTTCCAGACGCATTGAATAGTCTTCATTCTCGTTTGAAATAATAATTCATTTACCTGGCTGCACAAGTCGTACATCCAGAATTTTATCAACCTGGCTATTGTAGGCGGTGATATGGAAGACCAATTCAGGTGAATCCTGGAGACAACGTATGTTGACAGGGACAAGATCCTCGGAGACTTGTTGCCACTTGACAGTACCGGTGCCACTGGCACTTACATGAAATACTTCAGCCCATAGTCTAAAAACACTCATTATTATGTCATCATTGATATCAACACCAATTGAGTCGAATTGATACGAATCATAATATTGCGTGAATGTGCAATGAGAAATGGAGAATGGAAAGTGCCATGCTGAAAGCATCGGCATATAGTTGATTCTATATATAACTAATGCTACCAACTATTCGGCCAAAAGCGGCGAGTACAAGACAGCAAAGAAAAAAGCAGGGGGAAGCATGTGAAAGCATATGTACTCTCAAAATCTTCTCTCTCTCTCTCAAGCAAACCAGGAGAAATAGATAGGCGCATGAGAGCAAATAGCAGTGAGTGTTATTTTTTTACTTTTTCCCTTGTCTTAAAGAAAACAGGACTATCTTTGTTATCAAAGGATTACTTAAAAAATCTGTCGGCATCCAGTTGAAATTTCTGGTCAGGATAAAAAAAAATGATGTAGAATATATGGAAATCCATAGTTGGATACATACGTATACTTTATCTCAATTGACATATAACAAAGTCATAGAGAGCATGTGAAAGTGGATAAAAAGAAACAATACAGAGAGATACACATGAACATGGGTTAGGTGGAGACATTGTCATTACTTAATCGGTTAGTGAAATTCATCCATCAGATCGATAATTAAAGTTAGAAGTTATCTCAAGGGGTGGGGCGGGGCAAAGAACAAATCTAGAGTGTGATAAAATGCAATGGCTGAATGGCAATGGTTTTGCGCACCTCTTCTTCTCTATTCCGCACCTGAGCAAAGGGCCCGAGTCACTCCGGTGACTACCACCGCCCACTCCGCCCCTTCCGCCAGTTTGCCATGGTGAATCCTCGTCCCGATAGCCCCGTTTCGATAGTGGTGCACAACTGCAGGCTGAGAGCTTATTGCCCATGTTTTTTTTACTCCTCACTCCTTATTTAAATAATTACTTTTTTCACTGCAGCACGTGCAATTGGGTTTTCGTTGAATTTTCAACGTTATTTTGTTGACTTATTTCGTTCTCTACATCAGTCTACTTTCATCTCTGCAATATTTTCCTTTTACCCAAATCTCTTTATTCTTTTATTCTCCCTCTTTCTTTCTTTGACACAATTTTTTGGCCCAGTTATTTCTTTGGTCTGTTATTTCTTGGCGTTTTTACTTTGGCACTGATTTAACAAGTGTACTTGAATTTTTATTTATTCTTGGAATTTTCTTACTACTTCTTTTTCGTCGTTAAATTCTTTTTCTTTTCTTGAGGAAGCACTGGAGTAGCACAACGGAGAATTCAATTATGATTCTCCAATCGTAGAATATAGAGAGGAGGTATCCATTATTGTCACATCATTGCTGGCGACTGGTGGTTATCAGCTCCTCCATGGTATCATCACTGCGGACACACCATTTTCGGAAAATCAGGTCAAACAACCCCAAAAGTTTATTAACGTTTAGCCATTAATGAAATGTATTAGCCTCCGATAAATTGAATCAATTGATCATTCCGCAATATGGATTTTAATATGATATCGTATCATAATTTCACTGAATGTTACTAGATATTATTTTCTTTCAGAACTATTGGAAAATTAAATTGAACCATTATCTGAGAGAGGGCGAATGATTGATTGCGGCTGTGAGGAGAATGGTATTCTTTGAGGAGAACGGAGTGGAGAAGCAAGTCGAGTGGACAGCGGTGTTATTTTTTTTTTTTTTTTAGGTTTGCCAGAGGCTACGGTCAATGGAGGCCCGTAGTAGTAACGGCCAGTAGTATACAGCCCACCTACTAACCTCTCGCAGTGAACTTAACATAAAAAAGAACCTCCAGTTCCCACAGAGAGCCATACCTAGAATTAGAGGGAAAAATGTCTGACCTATATTTTCACATTTTTGCCCCCGCACTTCAGATTTTCATGGCAGAAATACCAGTCGAAAATCCATCGATAATTCAGACTCCAAACTCCAACTATTCCACTAAGTCTTGTAAAATATATTGGAACACGTGAGAGTAAGAAGAAGGGAAGAGGAAGTAGAAGAGATTTGAAAGGTCAGAGAAGTGAGAAATTCAGATGCAATGAGGAAATTGATGGAGGAGAAAAAAACATTCCTTGGAATGAAAATCATGAGATGATAATTACTTTGAAGATAGGGCTAATGGCCATAAGACTTTGAACGGAAATGAATCACTCAGTGCCAGACATTTGGATGCACTTACAACGGAAACTTCAACCATGGAATATCATTTCCGAAGCCCTCTCCGTGTGAGTGAAATTGCATCCCGAATGGTAGATTCGACCAATAGCACCATTGCTATCGTGTATGTGAATCCTTACACTCGACATCGCAATGTTAACTTGGACGGAACATGACATTCCACTAAAAAAAAAATTCGAATTGTATAAATATAAATAAGGATTGATGTAAATAATAAATTAATATCGATTTCTCATTTTACCATTAAATTTTACATTTCTGGACTCCTGGAAAATATTAAATGAAGTTATTATTATTGCATACTTATTTGGTTATCAAAAAGGTCTAAGAGTGGTGTTCAGTACGGGGTGTATATAAATGGAAGCGTCAGTGATTTTTAACATTTATATGCCATTATGTCCTCAGGTTCCCCGAATAGAAACGCTGTATTTAATTGGGTGGATGCTATTTCCGCTGTAATACGGGGTTTAACCGAATTCTCCTGTCTGAAAATTACATGTTTCATGAATTACTGGTATTGTGTTACCCTAATTGGCTGAAGAATTCATGCGCAATATAAAATATTTGTTGTGTAAATCTGCCGCCTTCTGGGGCCTAACAAAAATAATTTTCAATAAATTTTGATACTTTCCATATGATCCTAATGCTAGTAATGATGTTTTCAAGGACAGAGTTCGATCAAATTTCGAAGGTGTGGAATGTGATAGTGACATTTTTGATACATGGAAAATCCATTGAATGTGAATAAAATAGTATAATTATTTTTTTTAAAATGGTTACGGTTTGTTCCCGGCACTTCGAACCAAAAAATTGTCTAGTATCCTCAATTAGTGTCCTCAATTTTTGGTCTACAAAATGATTATTTTCTTCCAAACTCAATCTCAAACTCTCGTCTGCACAATTTTTTTCATTCTAAATGTCTGGAGGACAAACGCACAATAAACAATTGGTTTTTGCTCTGACTGATATCTAATATGTAATTGATCTTCAGCGGAGTCTCTCCTTAATAGCATCAACATTCCATACTACATAATATACATATCGTGCATAGAAAGATGAGAACAGTAGGCCAAAGTATACAAGTGATAAACAGTTATTTATTTATTAACAGCTAGGCATGACTTGATGAACAATGAAAAAATATCATTCTCACGGTCAACATTTGCCTTAGAAATTTGACTACTTGACAAAAATTCTGCTGTGTCTGAATTGAATTGTATCTTGTGACGTTTATGATTATACCACCCACTAGGTTAGTACTGAGTGGTATAATTTGGGGATTATTTTGGGTATATTAGCTTTGCCACTTTCACTGATAATCCCTGGTTGTCCTTTCTGGTACTCCAATGGATTCCTGGGCAGTACTGATGACTTCTGGGGCCGTCAATCACCCCAAGTGTCCA
>JAPYZN010001105.1:0-19021 GCA_030522865.1 Psyttalia lounsburyi
AATTGTGTTGAGAATTAGTCGGGAAGATAGTAGTTCAACGCAACAACAATGGGAGCGAGCGTAGCGAGCGACCAACAACCCCGACCAATTTTTTTATTCAATTTTATTCGCGTGAATAAGTGCGAGCACTTTGGAGTACCAAAAAATATCGAGTATTGGGGGGAAAATGTTCTCATTTTATTCAATTAAAAATATACTCGGATCAATAAATGTCCAAGTATAAAATTGTTTAAATGCTCAAATGATTCGAGTTTAAATCCCAGTCGGATGAGTCCCAAAAACCGCTGAGAGTTGCGTTTGCTACAGCCGGGAGTTGTCCACTCCCAACAGTTTGGAAAAAGTTCACGCAGCGTCCCTGGTGGGCGTTTCCAGTGAAATTGCCCGATGTGGTCGACACGATTTGTGATGGTTGGTCAGGCACACAGAGGTCCATTCCACTTCACCATCACAGCTCCCTCTAACCTTTCATGATATCCGGTCACTTTTTTTTTCGTGACGCTATTGTGTGAGTTGTATTTACACTAACTCAATTGTGACTCATTGGTGCACGATAACCAGAGATCGCCCGTTAAAACATTACATTGAGACATTAAAGACATTATATCACTTTGTAATGGCAATTGTTAAATGGAATTATAAGCATTAGACACGATAGAATAGATTATTCAGTTTCTTATCAGCAGGTAAATTGAGTACAGAAAAACTCAACTGCTTGAATGCGATAAGAATGATAGGAAAAAGGGGAATTGGAAGGTGACGGTGACTCACGCCTCGGGGAAGATATCTCCTGCTATGCTGGCTTACAGATAGGATTATAATGGGAATGAGGTATAAATTTCTCCCAGCAAGACAACAATCCTCACAGCCACAAACCGGCGACGAGCCACTCCTGCGCGTGTCTCGAGAGATCTGGCGTCTGATGCCGGAGGCGCATCATCTCATACTTGGATTTTTTTTTATCTTCTACCCTTGTATTGGTGGATTAATCCAATAACGATGACATTGCGAATGCGGTCTGAGTTCCATATCAATCCCATGGAGATTACTCGAATGATCACTCCCACTTGGACGCGTTTTGGAAGGATGTTTCCAGCGGGCGATGCGGCTGATTGTCCTCCACATGTGGCAATAGAATTCAATCATTCGATGAATTGCCTCAGATTAATTTCCACCGTGCTCAAGCCACTTGTCATCCATTTTCTCCAGCTTTCTCGCCAGTCAGCCGGTAATCCAAGCAGCGATAAGTTGAGAGGGGATTCGTTAAGAGGGTCGTCACGCAAAGACTACATGAAACGACTGCTGTAAAAAAGTGTGAAGTACCAAAAAAAAAAAAAAATGCAACGATGAAGACAGACAGCACAATACACCATTGCACTTGTCCTCAAGTGAGTATCAGGCAGATGTGTCTGAGGGAGTGAGGTAGACGATCGAAGGGCTTTCATGGTGGTGCGCGCGTGAGACATTCAAATTTGGCGCACGTTCTACCTCGTTACGATGTCCCAGTTTTCGGGTGGAAAGTGCCTCATGCAATTTGCGGCAAGCTTACCCGGTGGATGCTAAAGTGAGACCGAATGATGAAATGAGGGATGAGAGGTGATGGGGGGGGGGGGGGGGGGGGGGGGGGAAAAGGTAGGGAGGAAAAAGGAGGCGTTCAACCAGCAAGTTATGCGTTAGTGGTGCTACTGGTTACCGAAATTCAGTGGGTGACGGCATTGCCAGCAGTTGCTAACCGTAACGAATACTTTTCAGGGGATGCACGTGATATTTGTCAGACATGAATGCATTATTCGATTATTACCAGACATTTGTTTCAATCGAATGTGCTCCTTCTGGGGGGGGGGGGGGGAGAATTTATGATGAATTTTAGTGCGTTACTCACATCTGGTGGAGATCAGTAAAAGCTAGATGATGGGATTCTCTGATTTATTTGGAAACTCGTGAATCGTTCTTGTTTTAGGAGCTATAGAAATTTTCGGCGGTCATTTGGATGAAAGTTATGGGAGACTAGGGGATATGATTGATTTTATCAGTGAGGTGAATTTAAATTCTGAACTTTTTGGGTTAGATTTTTTTCACTGTTGGAGCATACGGAGGGAAAATCTATCGATAGACATCAGGTGATTATTTAATGAGCGTACAATAAATTTATTTAGCTATCTGGCAATGACATTCGAGTGAATACGTATAATTCATACTATCTGAATAAGTGGTAGTTTACTGCCCACTCAGCTCCATTCAGCAGCATTAAAATTCCTTCATGAATTTATTGGATATTTCAGTGGTGCTTTTGCGCTGATAAAAATGAGGAAATTGGATTCATTCTTCGGTCTATTCAATTCCAACAAAACAAATGATTCATCTACAGAGTTTTTTTTCTTTCTAAGTTTCCATTAATCGAGGTCAATTATTGGATAAATTATTGGTCTGCTTGCCTGGCCATACTTTCAATTCCCCTCGAATGAGCTTTCACCGTTGGCCGCCTAATTTCTCAAATATTCATGATTAAAGTGTAGATTGAGCCAGAAAACATTGCATAAGACTGAGTGTCTCCTGGTGGATACCATAAATATTTCATTCCCGTGGAATACTGCGAGCCCATCCAAGCTACGTCAGCCAAGCTAGCGCCAGACTTCTTGCATTAAAACCAGTAAAGATAGTTTACTAAGCCCCATTCGTCCCCTCTCAGACTCGTAATTCTCACAGAGCCAATGATCGCCGTTCAGCTTCACTCACACCATAATCTTTACCCCTCAATTCCCCCTATTCTCAACTCACTGCTGAGATAATCATGACAATGTTGAAGGCTAGGCTGCCTTACCCGTGTACCTAATAACTACATCATCGTACTGTTACATTATTCGATTCCAATCGTGGTAAAACCCTCGGGTAATTTACATTGATTTATTCTACGGCAGAGTGAACCCAATCTTCCTTGCGGTTCAGCATGTACTATATTCCTTCACCATTCAATTCCATACATGGTCTACACTAGAGGCATGTACTGGCATTCACTGAACGGTCATTTGTATTCGCTATCAGTTTTTTTTTTCGGAGAATCAATATATTTTCAGGCTACAATTGTCCACTTCAGCTGATAAAATTATATAAATTCCGTGACGCAGGTATTGATGTAACAGTGGTTGGTGCCGCTGATGAAATCCGGCGGACCGTAGCACGTCTAAATATCTGTCGTCAATCAGAGCAATATAATTTGAAAAATAATATTGTTGGTCAAGCAATTTTGGGGCAATTTTTTCGGGGGGAAAGTAATTATTGGTGGAGTTAATTTGGGCTGGGTTTTTTTGACGGAGTTACTTTGACGGGAGTTATTTAGACAGGGAGTCGAGGCAGACACTGAATATTGTAACGGAGTAGAATTTTAATGAGCTCTTCCATTTACATTTGAGTATCTAAGTCGATTGAAAATTTCTTCAGCAGCTGATTCCAATTAAATTAAAATTTATGAAGGGCGAGGCTCATTAAAAATCGTGGTAATGAGCATGTATGGAGGCAGTTGTGGAGATGATACGGCAGGAAAAATTTCACTCACACTTATTTCCATGGTCTCATCTGGGTGAGGACATCGAGAGGCTTGAAATCTCCAATAATTTCAGTCTTTTGGATTTGAAAGTTTCGCGAAACTCTGTCATCTGCCCCTCGTAAAGTTGAAATTCACGTATCCAATAGTCAAACAATGGGAAACAGTTCGAAAATTATACAAGCCAAAGTTCTGACTGTGCAGTACACTTGAATGGCTTCCGAATTTCTCCCGCAAATGAATTTCAAATGAAAATCGATGATTTGTCTATTGACAGGAAATGGGGGGAAACAAAATAGGGGGAGGTAATTTTATTCGATTCATTCCTTGGTTTCAGCCTCGTGTACCTCTGTTTCTGTCTGATTTAGTTCAGTGAGTATCGCTCGTCGTGAGTGAGTCATCACGACAGAGCAATTAAGCTCGTAGCCACCAGTTAATTAGATGAAACGGATGTACCCTCGTATTTGAATGGGGAAACTCTACACACTATCAGCGAATTGTCGATTCATTGAAGTGCCGAAGTGCTGGGCCGTGTGAGTTTAACAAGGAGGAAATTTTACAGGGGAGATTGCGGTAACACCTGATGGATGGTTTATGAAATAAGTGGCTTCTGGATGGATTAATATTCCACTGAGAGATTTATCTTTATCGAATTTGATCCAGCTTTTGTGTCAATGCAAACAGATTCGCAGATTTAATTTTTTCCCTCGCACTACTGTTAATAAATATTTTGTCTGAATTATTTCGTACACTTTTAGGGAATTTTTTCCTAGAGCTCTAGGGAATTTTGTCACTAAAAATGCAAGCTTTCGGGGACTGTAGGAAATTGAGATATTTAATTTTCCATTTCGAGCGGGAAACACCTGACCTACGATGAGAAAATGCAAAGAATATCTTAACGTTGGGGTCTAATATTACGAGCTGTCTATTCAAAAAATACCCCACAGAATTGACAACATGCTCTTTGAATAGAAGAAAGAAGGGAGAATGACAAAGAAATAAAGTAAAGAGATGCAAAAGGACACATCTGAGGTAATCTAGAGCGCTCGTACAGTTTCTCTTGTGCTGCAAGTTTCTTTTGCATTAGGTATTCATAAGATACATATAGGTACAAAAATTTTGGTATAACCAACGGGGAGAGGGGGAGAGTATTATATTCAATCCTTTTTCATTGAAGATACGTCGGGTGAATATAAAAGTTCTCATTGTATTTTCTATTATGAAATTCAGGGACGGTGGTTATCTGTTGCAGTCTTGACGCGAAGTCTGTTGAATTGTTTAGGGCTTGGTGAATAGCTTGTGCGTGATAACTATTTTCTCCTATGGGAGGGGAGGGAAACTCGAAGGCAGGGGGAGAGAGGGAGGGCGTATTGTTGAATGTTGTTTTTTTTTAAGGACAATAGTCCCCAATTTTTCTTTCTCCTCACGTAAATTGGACATTTCCGAAACGAGTGGCTGGAAGATTTGAGAGACAACAGTTGGACAGAGGAGCAGATTAAATTTGTTGGAGATGTAGAGGCTGACGGGAATATTGCGTTATGACGGGAGCTAGATGTCTTTGTATTCTTTATTGACTTTTGAATGCGATTTGGCTGGTCACTTTGTCATAAAGGGAGGCAAACATTGACGGTGGAGTGAATTACATGGGTTTCGTGCGCACACTTCAGCCTGCCTTCCTCACCTTTGAGAGGAGATTATTATTATGCAGCAAGAGCTGAATGTGAAGTAGTCATTGAAGTCGGTCGTGGGCTCATTGTTTCGCATTTTTGGGGGATGAAAGGGGAGGGGTAAACCAGGTACAGACCTCGGGGATTAATCAGCAAATTGGCGAGTTAACTCAATCCGATGGAGCCATTTGCCTGATTACAAATATATATATATTTTTTAAATAAATATTGCGACAAACAAGACAAATAGTCCAGCAACTGTGGTGTAGTACGTTCATGTTTGCGTTAAAAAAATAATGGGGAAATATTTTTTTGCGATTAAAGCTAATAATGGAAAAATAATGGAGCAGTCGGACCAATTGAGGAGAATTAAAAAAAACATTTATGGGATTGGAAAGAATTCTCTTCTTTCGACAAATATCGAGGGAAACCACTTGCTAGGTTAAACATTCTTTATTCCGTGTTGTGAATAAAAAGGGAATTGGACTAATGCAGCAATGGATTTAGTTCTACGTGGGTAGCCATGCAAAAACGTGTCTTATCGTACGGAAATACGCAAAACCAGCACAAACTTACTCCCGCACTAGTGAAAGCTCGTCAGTTTGTTTTTTTCTGTATTTTTATTTCACCGAACGAGCTCTTTTCCCTCTATCGGATTTTTTTCCCTTTTCATATTTTTTTTATTCGCGTTTTATTTGTATTGTTGTTATAAGTAGTAACTGTGGGGCAAAAATTCGTCAATATTTAGTCCGTTGAATGTGTGTTTCAGATGAGACACGGCGCAATCGAGCTGCCGATAGAGTGAGGGAAGGACCTCAGAGGCCGACCGACGAGCAGCCGCGTATCGATTCTTCATTGGTAAGTAAGAGAAATCTGTCTCCCTCCGCATGTTCTATTTTCTCTTCTACTTATTTTTCACCGTCGACGTCCGCTACATTCGCGAAACGCACTCATCCCAGTAAATTCCTAATCTTCGGACGATGCCGGAAATTCAATAATAGGACTAGGAATAATGGGTTCGAAGAATTAAAGGAAATGGGGAAAATTGTTAGGCAGTATTTTAAAAAAAAATATTTCATTGCCAAGGTAATTACGCTGGCTTGAATTGCAATTACAAATGACAAATGTCAACTTCAAATCGCTTCCTTTTTTATCGTTAAAAGACAGTTGTGCAAATAGACGTATTTAATCAGCTGATTGAGAGCGACAGAAGTGTTACAATTTATTCACTGCTTGGACTTTAAAAATTCCGACGGTGGGGATAGACGAAAATAGATGATTCTAGCAGGAAAAGGTCAGAACAAAAGCGATGAATTTTCTGTCCGTCAAAGAAATGGCGGAAAAAGATAGAACGAGGAAGGAAAATAAGGGGAGTTGAGTGAGATAGCTTTCACACCGTGACTATCTTGAAAAATCTCACTTTTTGAGGTAAATTCGTTCTTAAATACGCGTTCTTTTTGTGACACAATTCCGGATAAACGGGAGAATGCTTTTGAACAGTCAATTGGCAGTAAACAAAAATATTCTAACCTATTTAC
This sequence comes from Psyttalia lounsburyi, assembly GCA_030522865.1. Classification (NCBI taxonomy): domain Eukaryota; kingdom Metazoa; phylum Arthropoda; class Insecta; order Hymenoptera; family Braconidae; genus Psyttalia; species Psyttalia lounsburyi. Next base: position 6,744 of record JAPYZN010001105.1, read on the forward strand.
AATTTCACTTTCGATTAAAATTCCGGCGCAACGAAAAAAGATGACTCGAATAACAAAAGGTTAGACCGAAAGAGATTAACGGCTGGGCATCAAAGAACTCGCGGAAAAAAATTGTTGGGGTAGTTTTCATACGATTATACTCTTGAAAATTATTATTTACCTGGGGACATTTATTTCTAAGTTCAATTAATGAACAAAAATAAATATTTAGATAGTACAATACAATCGGCAATAACAAGGAAGGTCGTACCCATTTACCACTTCTTTTTCGATTAAAATTCCGGGGATATCGGTTGACAACTAGAATAAATGGCCCTCACAACGAAAGGTCAACGAGAAACTGTCAAATGTCCGTCGCAGAACGGGCGGTGAAAAAAAACTGGAACATAGACCAGCTGAAAAAAGAAAAACGTGAAAATTGCTGAAGAAGCATTCTTTCGATTCTCGCAAACTTTTCCAAGAGAAAATGTCGGTCTGAAGTTTGCCAGCGCGAGGGCCGCAACCAGAGCGGTTAAAATGAGTTGCGAACTCGTTTAAAACGCAACGGTGCCGTCAGAGAAGAGAAAAGAACGGAGGAAATAAAGAGCCAGACGGGAATATGTGTGAGATAAACTTGAAATGTCTTGTTGGGGAAGAAGAAAAAGAAAAATAATTGAATGAGAGGGGAAAGATATCGAATACGTCTGGTGAAATTGAGTTGAGATTTTCGGCTGACATTGGCTCTCCCTGATTTATGGCCCTCGATTCTTCCGGCTCTTCACCCTCTCTTGTGAATTTTAATTGAATTGATGGAAACAACCCCGCGGCCACTAATTTCCTCGATACCAGAATCGCTAGCGCATCCGCTATCCTCTCGTTTTTCTTCCTCTCTCTCGCCCTCTCTCGCGTTGTCTGATATTCTACTTTGGCTTTCTCTTTCAAACTCTCTTTTTGCCCTCCGGCTGATGGTATATTGGCCTTGTATATTGATAAAACTCATCCTTGAAAGTTCCACCGCACGTTTGCTGCCTCTCAAAGCTGCGGTACACCGCATTTTTTCCCCTTGTACATAAATATTAAAAAATAATGGAATACTTCGCAGCGCAAATGCGCTTGTTGGGAAATTTCTTTTTTTACTGACCTCACCACTGAGAATGTTCTATTGTTGGAGTTCCATGTAGTCGATAAACACAACTTCTACGGTCATTTTACGTCGTTGTATTGGCTGAATAAGAAGAAGTGGAGAAAATATTTCCCGCGATTCGGTTTAATTTAAATTCAAATCTGGAAAAGGTATGTTTTTTTTTTAGGAAACATTTCCATTTCATAAATAGAAAATAAATGAACTGAAACATCTGGCGACCTAATTTTCTTTCCAGCGAATCGATTTCTCGTGGAGTTTGAAATATGAATGAATGCGCGATGAATTTGAGGCCTGGTTTTCGGGCTCGCTAACGGGATGTTTATCGAATAGGTTTTTTGTCGGTGGAGGGGGGGGGGGGGGATGTCTACATTATTGATGAATCATTCTGATAGTTTTTGACAGGCATATCTCCTAGGATTTTTTATATCTATTATTATTGGATTATTAATCACGTTCGGGGGAGTGTCGCTGGAAAATTTTGTAGCACTCAAAAGTCTTTACAACCGATCTTTTCACCACTGAATGACAACATAAAATTTATTTAACGCTCGATATAAGCTCGCCTCGAGTTGCCCATCAGGGGAAGCGAAATATCCGTCGAATTGAAAGTCTATCAGAATTTTTTATGAATTATTTTCAGTTAATAAACAGTATCGGCGGAATGATTATGATAAAATAATTGGAAATACCGGACGATACCACCCGCAATGCAATTTATTTTAATTGTCGAATTGAAATGAAGGGAAAATATATTTTCTCTCTTCCACTGCTATCCCAAATATTCATTGATTGTGAATAATTATGATGCACGCCGAAATGAGTTGGGGAGTATCAACAGTGTATATAGAACATGGAATCCACAGCCCTCATGAATATGGACGTGACTTTCGTGGAGAGTCTCACAGTGAGACGACCAAGTCGCTCCTCGCAATCTGCATAAACACGCTCAATGAACAAGTACAGTTGTATATATGCGGTCTAAACTTAGCTGGAAATGTAACCACTTTGGGAGAGTGCAAGAATCCTGGAAGAGATTTCTATTTCACTGATTTTTTTAATTCAGACATTTCTTTAAATTCATCCACTCCATCCACGAATAACTGATCATGAGCATTGTAAAATAATTCCCATAATATTGAATAATATTACATAAGCCAATGATTTTGAAGGATAAAAATTGCCGGAGAGAGTCAAGTTTTCTGCCCCCCCCGAATGAGAATTTCTAAGATTCAAGTGGGACGCTATCTATTTCCAGAAGAAGTGGTTGAATTGATAAAGTCCTTCCTCTGTTCAAGAAAATTCGATTAAATTCGCGAGCTAAATCTGGTGTATCCTGGATTGATTCAATTGAGATAAATCTCTCGGATTGAGCGCTGACAGATCAATTAATTCCACTCATCGGAACTATTTTCACGTGAATAATAATTATTAATAGTCAACTAGTAATAAATCGGGGGGAATTAAAAGTGGCATTGCGAACGAATGAGACGAGAGCGAAAGAGGATGAGAAATTTTTTTTTCCAGTCCGTGACAATTCAACAGTTATAACTGTTGAGTGGAGAAACTCGTTAATATGTCAGACACTCAACGGTTTCAGAGATTTATGGATGTGTAGCTGTTACAACGTGTGCTCACTGATGCCTCGCGAACCACCGACTATAATGTTCACATGACGAGCCTGAATCCGCATGGATTATCCCCCCCTCGGTTTACCAACAATTCGTTAGATTGTAATCCTCGCGTCAGTGGAAGTCATCTGAGAATGTAGGTCACTCGACGGAACGAGTCCTTCGTCTGTCTTTAAACGTGCATTGAGTCATTCGATCGTTCCCGAGGAATTAAATGTTGGGGGAAAAAAAAAAATCAAGGAGCCCTGTACTGATGATTTCAATTCACAAGTTCCTTGGGAGCTCCATAAAATTCGGCGGCAATGTTGGAGCGTTAACGATGGACCGTTTGAATGCAACCTTCATTAAGAAAGCGAAAAACTTCTTTCCCAATCTCCCTGTTGAGCTTTTCTTTGACTACAACTGCAGAAAAGATTGCAATGAGAGCGTCGCAGGATACGACATCGAATCACTTCGCTTGGTTTTTGAGGAATATCTCCGCAAGTAAAGGAGATAAGAAAATTTATGTTAATAGCTTTTTTGTGGATCTCAATTCACTCGACAGATCAGGTTATGATGAAAATTTTCGCATCTCCCTTGGATTCCGAGATATTCATTGAAAATCGGCCGACAGTTCGACGAAGACCGATGTAGATCGAGAATTCCTCAGTTAAGTAGTACATCTAGATGATTTTTCAAACAATTCTTTTTGATAAATGCGACATCATCATATGCTTGCGCTTTGCTAACTCATTTAAATGATCATCAATCATGTGAAGTCGGTGTGCCCCTCCTAAAAATATTGACCCGCGGTTCAATCCCGGTAGATGAGCATCTTTCTGCCGACATCTGGGTCGAGTCAGTAATCCAAAATTGACGAATTATCACCATTAGACAAGTTGTCAGTGTCTAGGGTGATGGGACTGGAGGGTTTCGGCTCATTCCGCTCCGCTAGGATGTTTGTTTGCTCTGGCGGGGGTGGGCTGAGCCAGCCAAGTCGAGCGCCTGAGGGGAATGACAAATGGTCTGTTTCGGAAAATGAGAGTCACCGGAGCTGGTAAATAGTGTTCCATACGGGGGGAGGATTAGATGGATGGACGTCGGTTAACTTTCCGAATTTTCATGTCATGTTTTCATGTTTAACATTATGATGCATTCAACATACGGTGGATATTGTCCGAGAGTTAAATTCAGAACACCAAATGCGAAAAGTCTCACTGCAGCGTCCTTTGTTACAAGTCAATGAGATCCCATTTATTCCTTGACTGCTCCATTGATTTTTTCTCGTCATCCAGGATGACTTCTATCATTTTTTAACATCGTCAAATATCTCAACAAATCGAGAGCAGAAGAAAAAATTCACACGTTGTTTCAAGACTTTTCTCGCCTAAAAATGACGTCTCATGTCGAGGCATTAAAAACTCTGGTGTACGTTGATTTCAATTGATTTTTCGTCATCGAGAAAAGTATTTTATTATACCCATCAATTTTAGTCCCCTCGAAATGGTCGTAAAAAAGTTCTTGACAAAGAATCTTTCTGAAATCCAGAAATTGATTGTCAAAACTGAGAAGGATCTTGAGAAAGTTATCGAAGTGGATTCCGAGCGTTGAAACTTTTGTATCAACTTTCTCCATTCTCTCTGTCCAAATAAAAACCAACTGAGATGATGAAGAAAAAAGAACATATGTGGAAGAAGCGGAGTTGTAGGCCAACACCGGTGGTACCTCTCTCCGTTGGTTAGAAATTGAAGGTTTCTTGGGGGGCGACAACGAGGGATGCTCAGAATTGTACGCGACCCTGGAGAGACTGAGTGTGAGTGTATACAATGTAGTTGTGGAAAAGACGGAGCTATGGCCTCGGGTAGTGAACAACTTCAATTTCCTAAGCCAGGAACTCAAGAATGACAGTGAGGTTGGTCCATCTTAAAATGTGTCCTCTGTTGAAGGTTTCCGGTGGTTTTTGTGAGAGTTTTCATCCAGTCCAAGCCTTGTAATGCTCTTTGCGGGGCTAGGAAGTGATAAAAACTAGTGAGTATATATTTTTTTTTCAAGAGCAATACAAAAGCTATTCAATTCGAATCTCTTAAAATCTCGTGATAATTGGGAGAAAGTGTAATTCCATCCCCTAAGTACAGATTAAAACAGATTTATCCCTTTCACTCGCTTTCGAAAACTCAATTGTCCAGCGAAACCATTCAGTCGCAATTTCCTCAAGCCCATTTCCCGCGGTAATTTTGTCTCATCGCAGGATACCTCCCGATTCATTTCATTACTTCACATCAATCCGTCAATGTCAATCAGATTACAAAATGAATAAAGCTGGGGGGGGGGAAGGGGTTCCTTTCTGACTGAGCTAAAATAATCAGGAAAATTTAATATTCACGAGATAATCGATAAATAACGGCTCCCCCAATGAATAACGGATAAATTCTTCGAAGGGGTAATGAGGCAGTTGCAGGTAACCCGCAACTCAACTGATTAAGTGGAACACTGGGCATTAAAAACTTATTTGTATCGATCCATCTGTCTCCAGCAGGAGTGCCAGGCATTCCTCACTTACACAGTATAAGGAGCGGTTTGAAATTTTAACCCTGTGCGTTCATTGAATATTCAATCCTCGGCGGAAAATTCACTATCAAATTCCATACATAAATTATATGGGAAAAAAAAGAAATTCTGTTTTCCACGGCCTCGGGTGTCTCCAGCGAGAGGTAAAAAGCAAAAAAATTACGAGTCTTCGACCCCAATTCTCCACATATTTTTCCCTCAACAGTATAAAGACCCCTATAAGTCCTCCGAATACCCAACTTTACATTTTTTACACTTCTAATTGACCCAAAAATGGCTCCGACCCGCTGAAAATTTCCCCAATAATCCTGGAATTGCTTTGCAAAATTAAGTGGAGGAAAATTTGAAAAAGCCCATCACGTGCGCATGCGCCACAATTTATCGTTAAAATGAGAGTGGCGAGAGCCAGTGGAGATAGGGAGATAAAATACATCAGATCGTAGCTATTATATGAATATTGCACGTCAGGTGCATTTACAGTGTTGAAACATATGGCATGAGGTGAGCAGTACTTTCCTCCAAGCTCGGTGGTGTATTTATATGAGTAACGATGAGTCAAGCAGCCAAAGTAGCTCATACAAATGGCAAATGTGAGAAGGTGAGAATGGGCTTTGTACGAGCAGCATGTCCTCACCCATTCATAAATATTATCGGATAGCTACTATCCTAGGAGCGATGAGATCCATATGTCGGCTGGAATACATTGGAATTACCAGTCGCTGGGACGTGGAGAAGGAGGTGGATTATCGGATGTGTAATACTCCACCAATGAAAAACGCCACTGTCGGTTATAATTTTGTCGCGTCGTGAGAGCTGTCAACAGCTGAATTGAAACTTATGGGCATGTCAAGGGGCTCTCGTTTATTGCAGTTAAGATTACAGGGGATGGGTGAGCGTCATTTGTAATGGTTAAAGGTAGCTAATATGAAATGAGCTTCTAGGGATTACTGATTTGTACTCTCATTCTGCTCTGCCATACTCATCAGCTCCAAATTTGCATTCTTTTTTTGGTTATTTGGGGCCAAAGAAGTTGGTCACGAGGTGCACGAATGGCTTCTGCCATTCGCAAACTAAAATTGTTGCCAACTACCTCTCATTCAGGTAAAGGTTCGACCTTATGATGGTGGAAGAGGATAGACAACAGTTGGCTGCTGTCATGATAAGACTTCAGAAGATGGGTGAGCGCCATTTGTAATGGTTAACATCGAGCAATACAAAGTGTGCTTCTAAATATTCGTCATTAGTCTCCATCGTGCTATCTTGGGATGCTCAACTTCAAGCGATATTCATGATTTTCCGTAATTCAGTCTGAGTTAAGCCCCACACATTCTATAATATATTCGCCTATGGCTTGGAAACTTTGGCCAACTAAACTGCCATTGCAAAATTGTTGGACTATTCACTGAAATTATCGACTTTATGGGCGTGCAAAAGGATAGACAACAGTTGGTTCCAACTTTTGCCAGTTAATCGATAAAGTGACTACAGGATAGATAAAGACAGTCAAGTTGAGATTGAAGTTGAAGACACGGTCTACAAAAGGACTCTCCAACTTTTAGTCTATCGTCTTTCGTGTAAAGACTAACTGTTTGCTGTTATTCGTCTTGGAATAACTTTGGAGATTTTACGCTGGAGGACCAAGAGGATTACCAGCGCTTGATGATTTTCCATTGTTCCTCTCCTATTGTGTTCACATCTCGGACGAGGATGACGAATGAGCCGCGATATTACAAAAAAATTGATCCGCATGAGTCACGAGGATTGTCATCGAGGAGATGATTTCTGGAATGGGGTAGGGATTTTTTTTCATTGGAATCCCAACAGACGAGGATAATACTCCACTTCGTGAGCATTGATTAGCCATCCGACAAGAAGACCCCGGAGATACCAAAGAATGTCGAATTGTCCTGGTGATTGGTCATTCGATTCAATCGGACGTTAAATTAATAGCTTCAGCGATTGCCTTTACTCTGATCTCAAGTGCCTCGGGCCAACTGATTTCCAAAGGGGACTCTCGATTGTCCAATTTAGACCTAGAGTAAGTCTATATAATGAACCTGGAGGCCCTCATCAATGCAGTTACTTGCCACCGTTTCATGGCCAATTGGCACTGGCTATTAATTATCAACCATAGCATCCTCATTCTGATCCTACGAATTGCAACCGATCCATTGCCGCGAGCCTCGCATTCCATCTCAATGCACGTTTAGTAATTGTGCATGGGTACTAATTAGGTCAGGGGTAAAGGGGGATAGACTGGCTAAGTTGGAATGATCAGAGCTTTAGATTTCATTGCAGTTAGTGGGGCGCAGATTGCAGCTTATTTATGTTCAACCATCTTTGGTTATTCTCGATCAATTGTCGAGGACGGACTTCTACGTCCAGAGGTGATGAAAGATCAAGAGTCTATTGACTGTTTGGGCCAATTGAGATGGCAGCAGGAGAAATACTGATACAAGTACTTTTCGAAGTGGAGGATCCATCTATAGCCACTGGTTGTTGGTGATTGCGAGAAGACAGTCTGTCTCCATGACGAACCAAATGCAATTGGGAAAGAAGATAATTCGAGTGGACTAGTTGTTGAATCACTGTAGACTGATGTATCTCTACCAATTGCTCTCACTTCTAGCAGTGGAAGGCTGCTCTCGTTGCCGTAACTGAAAGTGGCAACCGATAACTTGAGGAGACACTCATTGTCGACCTAATTCGATTGTACCAAGACCCCCATCGTCATCGTGAATTGTACTAACGTCATTGAAGACAAATCCATTTGACTTTAAATCGGGGAAAAAGGAGGGAGGAAGTGGATTCGGGTTCAGATGGATTGTCGAGTTTAAAATACCCAATACCTTCTTTTATCTTGCTATTCATTCGGAATAATCGGCGGGCTGGTGGAATAGGGTTGGTGGCAATGGTAGATAGATTGATCATTTCAAGATTACGAGTCATTTGGATATGCTGAAATACTACGGACCATTGGATTCCAGCAATTCTCCAATGCAATTGGGGAATTTCATTGTATCATTGTTGAAAATGAACATCATTCATTGGAGGTATTACGTGTCAGCATTGCTTATTTTATAGCGCATAACGGCTGGGTTTAGGTATCGACAACAATATCATATGGCTGAATTTCCCAGGGTTTCAGCCAACCTAGATGTGCTTGGATACAATTTATAGTTCCAATATCGGGATTACAGGGAATATCTTGACTGATAACACATTGCGGTGAGCTTCTTGCTAAATACGAGGGATACGTTTGGCTGTAGAATTTTAATGAACGACCTTGTAAAATGAAAATGGCTTTAACGAAAAATTAATTTAACCCCTACATGGTGTAATTTGCATTCCGGCATTGATACCGATGACAATGTTTTCTCGTGGGTGGACTAATAAAAAATCCATTTAATGTTATTATATACACTGGAAGAAGCCCCGGGAAGGGCTAGCCCACAAAGTCCGGCCATAATTCACCCGGAAGCGACACGCAACTCAACGATGATTTATATCACGCTTGACAGCTTCCTGTCTCTTATATATTTTCTGTACATTTTTTTACCCCTCCCCCACGTGAATACTTCCGGGAAACTTCTTTTTTTCGAGAGAGAGAGAGAGAGAGAGAACTCCCAGTAGAAAATTTCGCGATATCAGAGAGGGAATAATTCCGGAATTTAGACAAAAAATATCGAGGCGCGGAAAAGACTGGAGAGAGGGCTTTCTATAACCGTCGGTGAAAAAGTATAATTTCAAAGAGTGAACGAATGATGGGGGGGGGGGGGGCGGGGGTTAATTTTGTTCCATTCATTCCGCCAACTTTTATTGGGATATATCCTCGGAGTTGTGGGTCTTTTCTCTGTGGAGGAAGAGAAAAAAAAAATTACCGCTCTATCGACACTCGTAAAGTCCACCGCTTGCCCTCGTTTTTCCATTTGTTCATAATCTGGCGCTCAGTTGTCATCAGTTTGTATCAAAATCGATGGTGCCAGGTCATGAAGTGGCATTAACTACAGTCACAAAAAAAATTAATTTCATATTTCAGACGGTTAATGCCCCGTCCAGATATCAAACGCGACCTTTTTTTTTGATTATAAAATGTTTTATGAACTTTCATGAAGTTTATTACGGACGCTGGGGAGGGGGGGGGGGCGTTAAGGGATGGAATTGAGGCAGTCGTCGTGAGGGTTATGGAACGGAAATGAGTCTTCATGGTCGAGTGAAGCGGGAATTCAGGGAAATCCCAATGATCAATAGAGCAACGACTCTGATATCCGTGACATCGGGGGAATTACGAGTGAGAAAGTTCTTGATTGATGGAAGTGATGGAATTTATAGGGTGGCTAGGAATAAAAATTCGAGGGGGTTATAAAATTTCCCTCAATCCGTGAATGTTTTTTTTTTCTTCAGGAGAGGGAATTAATTGACGAGGGATCGGTGAATGGAGAAAGCGTGCCGGCGTTTTCTGGGGACGATCGGAATGGAGGGGATGATGGTCTTTTGCGATATATTAAGGGTGGATTAGGGATTAGCAAGTACCTTGTGAATGCCGAGACTTGAGCTGGCGGTCAGTGGGAGGTTATAAAGGTAATGGTATGGAATAGATTGGCTGTTGTAACTGGGGAGGATGAGTCGGCGGGAGTTGTTGGGATTTTTTTATATTTAATGAACCCTCTCATTGGAGACTGAGGATGAGAATGAACGCACTGGTTATGGCGATAAAACATTTTCATTAAATTGGAAAAACTATGGATTTTAAAAATATTTTAATTAAAAAAAACAATCACATGACAATCGGCTATTTCACTCACGGAAATATCAATCAGATTTTTTTAATTTCTATTCTATATCGCGCTGATTACTCGCGGTATATCCAATTTCGTGATGTGTTGATACCGGTTATGGGTATTATAGAGTCAATGTATCGGACAGATTATCTGTCTACCAATGATAATGGCGGTTGATTACTGCTGGCCTTGCATATGAACGCTGGCGATGACAATCACCCGATTAGCGATAATCGTGTGTTAGCGTCGATGCGTTAAGGGAAATCAGACAACAATTCGAATGGTGGATATTGTGCGAACAAATAGAGATACTGAGGCTTGTCAGATTCAGGAGGGTGGGGGGAGGGGGTGGGGGTGGGGGGATCGGTTTCATCGGCCAATTGAAAATGCGCAATTTCGACTCGTCATTTGCAAAATTTCAAATTATTTGTTTACGTCTGCAATCATTTAATGCATTTTAATTTTTTTTTTTTTTATAATTTTGTGGAGAGGATATCTCGCAACTCGAGGCTTGATTTTTTCGATTTTTTTAGCCCTCACTCCAATAAATTTTCAATGAAATTTGGATCAGTTATTAAACACTGACAAGTCGACCTCTTCACTCACTGAAATTCAATATTTCACTCCAATCGGCTATTTCAATATGACTATTTCCAGACATGTAACACATATTCCATAATTATCACTCTCATAACTGAATGTATTTTCGTAACGAGGTTGAACTTTTGTCACGTGTACGAGCACACATTTCCAAGTATCGATGATGTTCGGTGATTTAATATTGTGAGAAATAAATTTTTATTATTTACAACGAGAGTGAATGACGTTAAGGTTAAATCACTGTTTTATATCGATGTTAATGTCAAATGGAGCGCACACTCGGGAATAGGTTTTTACATGTTCCCCATAATTTTTATAGTTTTTTTTTTGTGTTCTCGGTGATTTAATATGGATTTCCGCGGGGTTCAGGAGTTACGTTTTTATGGCGGCACGCCCTGAAAATTGTAATTCACTTTCTACGGCTTCTAAATGCCTAAACCTATGCCAAATTTTCTCGGAAAGTGTTCGAGAAATCGCGAAAAAAAAATTAAAGTCCCATCTGCAGTCATAAATCAATGGAATGGAAGGGAAATATTCGATAAATCGAATTTTTCAGATCGTGTGGAGGTTCATCAGTATTGGGGATGATTAATTGATGATCGATTGACCGGTGGTTACTGAAATGTGCTATAAAATATCCAGCGGCAGTGAAATAAAAATAGCAATATAATTTTTGGTGTACACACGAGGTGCATGATTTTCGCACGTGACAGTTGAGAATGAGGATTTTCAGGGAACAACTGTGGCCCAGATTTTCCACGTACATGAACGGGTAGCGGAGAGTATGGAAAAACTTGTGCAAAATGTGAGTCTCGGCGATGGGGAAAAAAGAGACCAAATGGTACGTTATGAGGGGAAAAAATATGCCAGCTGGTGCACCGCGTCGAGCTGCCGGGGGATAATTCCACTCGTCTAGTTTTCCGTAGTCAGGTTGAATATAAGCATTCATTTTTAATGCATGAGACTAGTTCGACATCGCAATTGCAGTCGCTTTTTATTACCAGAAATTCAAGATGGATTCACGGGGCACAAGTGTCGCGGCGTTAGTCGGCCTGCGACATTGAATGTCATCGGGACAGACACTCCCAGAGACGCGGAAAGTCCGCTGTCAACTATTGCTGTGACATGGAGAGCGAGAGAAAAAATAAATAAATAGAACAATGAGTTGTGAGAGAGTAAATGAAGCCCGTATTTTTCGTTCTCTATATTTTTTTTATTTGATTTGAAAAAACGGCTATTTACAATGCGCCCATTTGCCGGGAAAAACATTTTGTTCTTCTGGCAACAAATAAAATATGACTTAACGACCGCAAAGCACTCTCGCCTCAATAATTCACGCGAACACGTCAACCTGAATATTTCGCGAATTACTCTCGAAATTTATGAATTCCATTTTCCAATGAAACTGACAGGGACATCATATACCCTACGTCAGGGCATGAGTCTCGTTAACGTTTGAGCAGAAATATAACGGGATATTCCTGCCAAAGTGCCTTGACTGCCCATATATCCCGAAGGGCCAAAATTGGATTAAGTAATTTGGACGACTTTCGGTTTTTTTGAGATTTCTCGAAAACTAGAGCAGCTATCGCTTCGCTC
>JAPYZN010001106.1:0-19009 GCA_030522865.1 Psyttalia lounsburyi
TATTTCAGTCTATCGGGAAGTTCGTTACGAGGCTCGTCAAGGGCCGAATAAAAGAAAAAAATGGCGTTACGAATTGTGTTGAGAATTAGTCGGGAAGATCGGAGCGACCAACAACCCCGACCAATTTTTTGATGTTTTTTTTATTTGCAGACGAAAACCAAAGCCGATAAATTGGGCCCGAATGCGCTTTGTATCGGAAAAATTGTCCGGAAGTATACCAAATATTGATAAATACGTGTAATCCCACTCTTGAACTCCCATTAAGCCGAGTTCCTGGGATTTAACGAGAGCCAAAAAGCACCCAAGGTTGTTGAAATATTACAAAGAGGATTATTCAATGTAAAACATTATGGATGAAGTAAAAATTTACGAGTGTCTCTGACGGACTAAAACTCTTTATAATGTACACGAGCAACAGACGTACCACAAAGAGTGGCCTAGGCTCAACTAGGAGATCATCCCTCTGATCCAGTGTGCCCCATTTGTAGGCCAGTTCAGCGCCTTTGCGCTTCCAAGTTTCGAGATATGCCGTTGCCCAGATGACGTTGAGAATGGAGAACAGTACGTAGGCAACGTCCTCCACCGCCTGGTTCCTTCCGATGATGCCGACCTGTTTAATCGAGGTGGAAATCAATTTTCATAAATTTTTATAAATTTGTAATTATCGTTTTGATAAATCTCTAATCTTTGCTGAATTATTCTTCTCTTTGCACCGAAAATTATAAACGTGAAGCGGCTTCTGTGAACTTTCCCCAAAAAAAAACTGAGAATAGCGGAAAGTTCATTAAAATTTATTGTAATCATCTCAAGTTTTAATCGCAATACAAAAACCAATTCCAGGGGTGAATTGTTGAGCTGTATCAACTGGTGAGTCTGTAGTTTTATTGCTTAGAGTTTATAAATGACGATTTTAGTAAGTAAATTAATATTTGGACAATCAGAAAGGTCTTTTGACACTCCCTCGACAACAATTAATTCTCAAGGTAAATACGATAATTAACGTCTGAAGACTCGAGGCTTGTGCAACCCTCGACGAATCCCGAGGACATTTGAAGCCCTCATCATAATCAATGATCATACACAGGTATTCTGTATCTGTATTTACCCAGAATATGACACCCACTGCAGCAGGAACGACGAGGGCGGTGGTGTAATGTCCCAGCCATGCGAAGTACATTGTTATCTTAACACCAAAGTAATTACAGATGTCGTCAAGGGGCTGAGGGCTGAAGAATGCTCGTACCCAGCTCTTCTGAAGTTTCTCGAGTGCTGGTAGCTCGTGGAGGGGAAATACCTGACCAAAACGAATACAATCTCCTCAAAATAACTGAATTAAATTGTTAAAGTTTAACTGAAAATCACGAAAATAGAGGGGACGTGGTATTTCATCATTGGAGGGAAGAACAAGTGGGGAACAAATTGTGAATAATATCTGAATAATTTAATCTGCTTAGATCTAAGGGTGCAGTCACCTGGGAGATGACACCAGCTGAAATGCACTTGGGGATAATGGCCTGTCCTTCCACTAATTTGATACCCGGAAGACTTTTCAGGTCCTGCTGACCTGCTCTTAATGTGTGGAGGAGATGGAGCACGAGAGATTGTCTCTCTTGGGTTGTGAAGAAGTGTGTCTCCTCGTCGCTACCCTCGAAGCAACTCGTCTCGGTGCATACAAATTCCTTGAGACCGCCGCCGTATTCTTGACGAAGAGCCTTCGGCAGGTGCATCTCTTCTGCTGCTTTGAGGAGTCTGCGTGAGGTGAATTTTTTTTCTGTTTTATCGGAGCTTTGAATTTTGAATTCGCAATTTTCGGGGGATTCTGGGGAATTTTTCATACAATCAATTGATTTGAGAAAGAAATTACAGACAAACATTTCATACTTGAAGAGTTTATAATTAATTGCGATCAAATATGGCAATGTTCTATTTTTTAAGCGCAAGATCGATCGATTGATAGCATTTCTTTTTTTCAAAATTAATTCGATAATTACTCGTCAAATCAATTGCTAAGTCTGGAGAGTTCCTGATCATTGGGATTCTGGGGTTGAACAATTTTTTTACGGTTGATCAATCTGGGGAGCTTGTGATTATGGAGATGCAGCGGTTGAACAATTTATTTTATTTTTAGAGTTAGAGGGGTCGTGGCAACATGAAGATTGATCGTACATTGGGAAAGGTGCTGTGAGGTAGAATCCGTAGCTATCCGATGACGCATGATGACGAACATGAACTACGAGTCCTGGTGTACCTGCTCGCAGCCTTCCAAGGAGCCACATTAATGTCTCATCACTAGCACCAGTTGGAAACATTACAACAACGTCGCACTCCTGCAACATCAATTATTCATAATTAAATATGTCCCCGGTAAGTCGTCGATATCGAGAATATCCTTCCAGACTCTGTCATCCTCTTGAATTTCTCTATAGCCCAATTTTTATGAAAAATTCTGGAGTTAAAATTATTGTTCCACTTGGTAAACCAACATTTTGCGTTAGACTTATTTAAAAAACCATTAATTATCAAAGAAAACCCCGTAAATTTTTAAAAGTTCGTGTAAAAAATTGATAAGTGTGTTCAGGTGGAAAACAAAATGCGATAAAAATTGGCGTTAGCAAATAAAATCCAATTAACATTCATGAACTAATACACGTAATTACTCAGCAGGTCACGTATCCCGCGAATTGTGTGATCGAAGGACGAGCGATTCAGTGGTAACGGTCAGTGTGTGACACGAGTTGAATATAACGTAGGGAGATCGATTAGTAATTGTCGTGTCGACGAACTCGAAGGGGATCGTATGCCACCCGCTATTGCACTTGCCTATGACCCATAGTCGGGGTTTATGTACACATAAAACCGTTGCTCACGCTTCAATAACCACCGCAATTTCTATCATTTTAGACAATTTCTTTTATTCATTTTTCCCTCCAGGCTCACAGGCGTTTTAGTCTATTCCATTTGCCCATTGGTATATTTGTCGATGGGTATGTGGGTGAGTAACATTCTCAGTTTGGAAACTGAGTTTTGGCACGAGATTACTGTTCTCTGGCGCCTGTCCAAGTTATACATAACTCCTTGCTGTGTATTCCCCCGATATCTGGAAGTTGTTCTTAGGGGATGAGGGATGAGTTCGATCAAGTCACGTACCCCAGAATATTTAAAAAGTCTTTAGTTGAGGATGTCTCGAGCAATGTTTTCTTCATAAATTTATTCATTTCTTCGCCTCGGGAAATTCCGCTTTCGAGTCTGGTGGAGCCGGAGGCCTTGGGGGGAATGGGCACTCACAGGAAAAATGTTTTTGAGGTGTCTCTACTCTCGTCGAGCATTTTTTCACTCGAACATTGATAAGACAATAACAGTTTTTTCACATTTTGGATTTGAGACTGCTAGCGGTTTTTATAAATCAATCCAACTGGACCTAATTTCGGAAAAAAATCATTTTTTGTATGAATATATTGTCGTTGTTTCTCTCAGTTGTTTATATAGCTTGCAACAAATGACCTCGTCAGGAAATTCAGGTCTTATCGCGCTTTGCCATTTGTTGACACTTTTTTTCAGGGACGGAGATTTTTCGAAAAAAAATCAGGCTTTCGCCTGATAAAGGCATATTTGCTGGACGTCCGCATGGGAAGGGCCTGGCGATATTGGAGTTATGTAAACTGCGGTAATCTCCGTCGGCTCCCGGAAATTTTGCGGCGAGGCTGACCCCGTTAGTGTGCAAAACGAAATCGCAGACGAGATAAAAAAACGTTTTTACCTGTATCGAGGAACTCGACAATTGAGAAAAAATGGCATCCCCCACTGGGCAAAGAAACTTTCCCTCTCAGCAATTTTCTGCTGATCCCAAAGACAAATATTATTTATTTATTACAATAATAACCTTGCGCGAATCAAGTCTGGTTAACGAATTGATTAAAAAATTTTAAAGTCTCAAATTCGGAATATTCTGATTCAAAAATCTCTGGAGTAGGTTCGACAATTTTTTTTTGTACTCCAAGTGATCTCTAAATAATTTTCTTGCGAGCATATTAACAATTAACAAAGTGTCATTGAAATTCAATTTTTTCCATGCCCTTGGCTGCAATTGCTTACCATTTCAATGGTTTAATCATTTCTGGGAGGGAAAAAATTCCAGCGACAATAGAAACAATTACATTCAGTTATCTCAGGCAGTAAAGTATATTTTGGCCTCTGTACCTCCATTTTCAGATCCATAAAACGAACAAATGATTTCCCGGTTTACGACTACAGACGCTGAGAGCATTAGGGGCTATCAGAGAAAAGTAAAATATGAAAATAATAAATTTCCTCGCTGTTTTTCCCTGATAACAAACTTAAAATACCGAGAGGACATTTACTTATTCAAACGCATTGCGCACCTCCCGGTGACTTTAACATCAACATAATTGACGCCCTCGGCATTATGCCAAGTGCACGCAAATTTCCCCTGATATTTAGTCAATATTTCGTGAATTCATCGCATGCAAAGCGCTTATGCGCATTAATCCGCGACAGTTAATTGCGTAACAATTCAGTTATGTCACCAATTACTCTTGTATTGTCCGGTAAATGTTCGCAAAGAGGTTAAAATAATTTCCAAAAACTTGAATAACTCCCACAAAAGCCAATATATTCTACTCCCGTTGTATCGCACTCTGAATACACTCACCGAGGACTGGTTAGTCTACCGAATGAATGTTTACTTACGTGAAATTGAGAGGGTATCGGGCGAAGGAAAATCAAAACAAAAGGTGTCGTCAGAGGTAGTCACCTTGGCAAGAGGGCACGATCGCCGGGGGTCGGCTGTTTGGGGCTCAGTTTCGTGTGGACTGAGTGATGGACAGGTCGGGACGCGTTGTATAAGTGAATTGTGCGGAGAAAAGTGCGATTAAAAGTGGGTTTTAAAATTTTTGTGCTTACAGTGCTCATTATATTTGTACTTAGAGTGCTCATAGTGAGATCCCAGTGCAACCCCATTCCCCCTAGTGTTTCATTGATGTCTCCGACAGTCTGACCCACAGGAAAAATATTTTATGAAGATTTTTTTTTCTATTTTTTTAGGAAGAAAAAAATCTTTTATGAAGATTTTTGTGGAATTTTTTTAGGAAGAAAAAAATATTTTATGAAGATTTTTTTCTTCACAAAAAAATTAAAAAAAAATCTTCATAAAAAAACGGAGGAAATCTTTATAAAAGAATCTTCATAGAAGAATTGAAGAATCTTTTTATGAAGATTATTCTTCATAAAAAAAATTTTTATAATTTTTTTGCCGTGAGAAGGGTCGGAGGAGTTGTGTGGGCCAGCTGTTGGAGGGATGATTGATGATTTAAAAAAAAAATCATCTTTGTGTTGTGCCGTGTGTGCTTCTGTGCCAAGATGTGTCGTCTTCGGGAGCAGACGCCACCACGTCCTCGCCGTTGGGCCCGAGCCACGCAGAGAGGGGTAAGGTAAGAGATACTCTAGAGTCCGTAACTTTCGATTTAATCATTTCCGACAATTCCGGTTTTGAATATTCACAAGCGCACATTAAAAACTAAATATTAAAAATAATAATCCGGGGGGGGAGGAGGTCTGTCGTAACATTTACCTCTTCAATTTATTAAAACTTCCGTGAGGAGCGATAATTGATTTAAACAATCGACTTGAAAATTCTAGAGGTCATTAAAATTTAAATGACGATAATATAACACGAAAAATCTGATTTTACGAATAATTTTACAGTGAATTGCGTTAAAATTCAACTGATAAAATTAAAATTAAACTATTACCCAATTGTCAAGAAATTGGGTGTTCCTATTTTCTTAAACTGCGTTAATTATTTACGATTAAAAAAGCAGTTGATAAGTCGTCTAAACTCGTTCGTGCCCAGAATAACCCCGCAATCAAATAAAATTGATAAAAAAAAGCTGGATTAATCAATTTTCCCCCAGATATCAGTAAAAAATAATATCTACTCTCGTCATTACTCACTTGAGTCGGAACCTTTTGGATCCAGAGGCGGCGGGGGGTCATCAGATGTCCGGTGCATGGTATTTTGCGTCTTAAGAGTCTGGATGCTGAAATGAAAAATTGAAGAAAAAAAAAAAACCCATGAATCCGGGCATTGTTCTACCCCTGAAGATCACCCCGTCTTATCTCTCTAAATCCTTCCAAATCAAAGAACTCGCCGATATATGCCTATCCCAGCGAGTGCCACTGTCTTTTTCCTGCCTCCACTCATTCCCTCTATCGAACCAACTCGGTCACCGTAAGTGGGCCGAGGAAGTTGCAGTGGGAGTGAGAAGGGGAGTCGAAGAAAAAAAAAAACTCAGCTTCACCCCACGAATAAATGAAAATACCAAACGTATGGGGATACATGCGAATTCTTCTTGAATTTTCTCAACTCTCTTTCATATTTTTTTATGAGCCATCACAGCACCACTGAAATGTGTCTGAGACCAGATGTCGTTACCCAATCGATGCTCTCGATATTCCAAGTGCACGAGGAGGGGGTCTAAAAACCCATTGAACATTTTCTTTTTTTTCCAACTTTTCGTTATGACGTCTGAGCCAATCCACGTGACAAAAATCGACATCAACTGCATTGCGAGTGCATAATTAGATTGAGCGAATTATTCACATCACACCTGACCCAGCTGATTCATTGGACTGAGTAGAAACGGATTTTTTTGATCAGACACTGCAGTAGAAACGGACTCCCTATCGCCAGACTATCCTGACTCCATTTTCTGCTTTAGTGTAATTTAGAAAAAAAAAGTATCTGTCTCATTGGCAATCAGAGGTTGATCAATATGTCCTTGTTTTCCGATCTGCGTGTATACAATTGCAAAATTAATTTGTGGTCCCCGGTGACTCTTGGTTCAGTAGAACCAGCCGATTTTGATCAGACAATGGGGCAAGAATTAATGTTCTCGACCTGACCGCCCGATATTTAAGATTTCCGGTGGGGACGCGTGACCTTCCGTGATTCTCCCTATTTTTTGCTGAGAGATTTTTTTAGGCGATTCAGTGGTCACGATTGTTTCTAAAGCCTCCTAAATAACAATTGTTAAAAGCATCATCAGACTTGGGGTGGAGAACAAAAATGGAGAATCAGAGGTACTGAACTCCAGCATTTTGTTGTTTGAGGAGTGAAGAGAGAATTTTTTTCTTTTCTATCAAGAATTTCAACTGGCACTTACCCTTATCGAATGTTTCCTTCGCCGCCCGTATGACCTTTCTCCTCCTGACACCATCACCAATTGTCATCGCATCACCCTCACTCTCATCACACCGCGTTCCACACTCATCGTCACTGATAATTGATTTAGTCAAAGACGTTGCAACATCGTTAAAATTGATCGGGGAATTTGACCCCTCGCCGCCTGGCATAGTGGGATATTATCCCCCGTATTGGGTAGGACTCAGTGCAGTCCCTTCACGGAGGATCCCTGCGCTTGTACTGAAGCCCGCATGGCGTCGTTGTCGAATATGCCCTCACACCCTCGCCCCACAACTCCAACCCCCTCACACGTCTCCCTCTACTGGATTCACTAATGGCCGGTGGGAGGGTGAGGGAGTGGGAAAAAAATTCAGCCAAAAATTGGTAAACGTTTTTGTGTGTGACTCCGGAGGGCGCCATCTTCAGGCCGAAGTGCTGGCATGCGCACTGGGGATGATGTCCAACCTCTTGAGGCAATTCGGTGTGTCACGAGCGATCGTTTCAGCTCATGGCTTGTAACTCAATATCTAGAGCTTCATGTCACGACTCTTGAGATCTAATGCAATGGCAGGATGGTGGATTACGGGAGAAATCGCTCGAGTATTGTTCATCAGTCGTTTGATCGATATTATGGAGATCGTTTGTATTAGTTAATGGGCATCGAAGTTGTCAGTGCTACATCGCAATTGCGATACTGAGGAGGGAGAGGGCGGGCGGGGGCATCGATCCAAATGGCCGCCATGAATGCCACGAAATTGGAGTTTTAGGGAGACTGAGGTGGGAGATGGAAACGATTTTTTTTTTTTGATGATCGGTTTGGAGATCAACTTGGCGATTTTATAGCCATCGACAGTGGAATTCACGGCTATTATTTATGAGCTTTTCTCGTGAGTTGTGTTCTGTTGATTTATTACAATATTTATTATTTATTACCGCGGATTATTTTTTTTTTGTTGTGTAATTGGAGAATTGAGAGAGAGGGGCTAATGGATGGCAATTAATCTTCAATGTCTCGTGATTAATTGATGGTAGTACGATCTCGATTTAGTTGAGGGGAAAAATACTCTTTTGTCAATTGTTGAAGTCATGAAATCTTCTGGTCCATCATTTAATTGTCAGAGTAGAGGGGAAGGGGGTGAGATTCTCCCGTTCCAAGGGAATTTTCATGTCCTCTCAAGCCTAGAAATGATTTTGATTTACCTCAGAACCTGTACAATCCCAAGACCTCGACAAAAAACAAATCGACTGCTCGATAGAACTCGAAAAGTATATTCATAAAATCCTAACAATTGTTTTTTTTCCTGAAACAGATGGAGTGGTTTTGTGAGTTTGGCTAAATGTAGTGAATGTTTGGTGGCGAGATATCTTCAGCTGTTTCCTGCCTCTTTGCCCCAGGTAGTTGCATGATCATTCCTTTCATTTTACCAATTCTTCTTTCTCCCTCAACAGTCGTTGATTTACCCTACTCCCTCGAGTTTAATCAGCAGAAAGCCCGCAATTGAAATTATCACTGAAGAGATGATTATATGGGCTCTCGGTAAGCTCTCTCGTTCTTCTCGAACTTGTTGAAACCCCCGGAACTTTGATGATAAGCGTTTTTTAATATTCGGAGAACGACTCGAGTCCCTTACGCCTCATCTTTCCTCGCTGAAGGATAAAATTCTCAGTGACGGCGTTTACCCACTGGCGATTATTTTATTTACCAATTCCTAGCCTCAGTCAAACGAAACAAATAATGAATAAATCATAATAATAATAGCGATGGAAGTGACATTTCCGTTACGGAATAATGAGAAAGTAATTCAAGACATAAAACGTTTTCTTTTTTATTCAAAATACATTATTCATCTCGAGGAATCGCCTTGACACGAGTAAAACTCTCGCGTATCGCCAGCAATCCAAATACTCCACTTAAATTATAATATTAAATTATTATTAAATTATAGTCGTCAATGATTACACTTGGAAATAAAAATACACACGCACGATAACATTGATAAATGTGACTTGGGTCACAGTATTTTATCATAAGTTATTCTCGGGTAATTAAATCGGCGTTAGTGCAAATAATTTAGCGCTTAAATGATATCAAAAGAGGGTAGAGGAGGGCATAAAAATCGATTCACTTGAATTTGGTATTGGGGTCAATGATGACGATATTGCGTATCGTGGGCATTGGTTATTCGGATAAATGATAATTATTCATGAATACCAATGAGCCAATAATTTTCATCATGATAATTTGGATAATAATGAGTTGCGAAGTGAATACTTTTGGGGAAGTGGTAAAAAGTGGGATGAGTTTGAGGAGAATTTTCCGAGCACTTGCGGCGGCTCTCAGCATAAAAAAAAATGGAGAGATTATTAGGAATTGTGAGGAGCTTGAGATTAGAATGGAAATGGATTATTTTTCTGAGTATCCTCAATGGGACGAGAAATATTCCTGAAGTACTCCTCTAAAACTTGTACTTCCAGGGGTTTTCACAGGAAAATTTTCCACTTTTACCACTTCGTTGGAGAATTGATGAGGAATTATTCTTCATCTTCTGTCCTTTCGTGGCTTTGTCATGACACAACGACCCCGGTAGCATATCTCTGTCATGTGGGAGACTTTGGTGGTGGTTGATGTCCTGAGGATAGTTCCGAGTTTCGTTGGAATATTAAAAACAGGTTCAGAAGTTGGTTTTTCGTTCGCCTCGGTTGACTTTACATCGGATGATTCTGATGTCTCTGGAGAGCTTGGGACTGAGGTGGAAATCTCCGTCGTCGATGGGGGCGGCTGACTCAGTGAGACCTCCTTAATGTCCCCAGGAGAGATCCCAGTGGATAATTCAACGTCATAAGATGACCTCGTCGTTGTCTTCTCACTTGCTTGGCTCTCCTCAGTCTTTCCACTCGAATCTACCGACTCTTTCTCCTCGTTAGCCTCCTCAATACCATCAATCGCGGATCTTCGGAGGCTCACGTTTGTCGACACATCCGTTGATAAATTATGAATATCAGTGGATGCTGTGGGCGTCTGCTCGTTCTTCCAAAGATCCTCGCCATTGTCCTCGTCAGCATTCTTCATAGTATCGAAAATCGCTTGAACGTAATCAGATAAAGTTTTAACATTAGAGTCGCCAATGGATTTCGTCACAATTCCCGGGAGTTGAGTGGTGGGAGTGAGAGTGCCCGATCTACCGTAGCCGAAGAGTCCTCGATCGTTTGGATATCGTACCTCACTCCACTCACTCCTGTGATTCTTCGGATGTGAACCATCATCAGCTGACTCTGAACTATCTTCATACAGCTCCTGGGATCGTGGGTAATAATTGATTTGCTTGGCCTTAAACCATTCGGCGTAGCCATTAGTTGAGTCCCAGGATTTTCGTGGAACTGTCATTGTCGTCATCAGTGGTGAGTCTGTTGTGATGGCGGGATTCACTGGTGATTCAGTACTGCTGTCGTCTTTTGGGGAAATTTGGGGAGTTGTTGGGGGTTCAAGTGAATCACTTTCGGTCTTAACCTCAACGGCTTCTTCATTACTCATGGGGTTGGAGTCTGATGAGTCTGGTGAGTTTGTCTGCTCGGAAATCTCGGGGTAATTGATCGTTGTCTCTTCGGTTGAGGCCATCGATTCGTTTACACTTGGTATTTCTGGGGGGAGTGTCGTGGGTACTTCAGTGGCATCTTCGGTTGTCGTTGGGGGAGGGCTTGACAGCCGACTCTGGAGCTTCGGGTGGTCTTGCACCAGGTTATTCACAGCTGAGTTTATGTGCTGGGACTCGGAGGTGACAAAGTCCTCCGTGGATGAGGCCGGACGCACGCGAACTCGGACTCGGCGTCTTCTGCCCCCAGTCTGGAATTAAAAATTAAAAATTGGATACATTATTTGGATTAGTTTATTAACTCAGAGGAGAGGCCAAGAGGGCCAGTTTTTTATTGACATGAGGTCAACTTAATACGGAAGACAATAACTTCAAGTTAATCCCAAATTATTAAGACAAAATTGCTAAACAATTGTTATTTAATGAGGAAAATAATCTACTTCTGATGGAATTCAGGTACATACTCTTCTCAGTGGATGTTGAGTAGTTGCCTCACTGATTTCTGAACTGATTGTCGTCCCTTCTGACACATTAGGGGCAGAATTCAGGGACTCAGTTGAAACTTCCTGCGATTGAATTTCCTTCTTCGTATCATTCAATTTATCGTCAGAAGTCACTAGGACCGTTACAAATGCTTCTTCTGGCTGGGCAGTAATGATTTCAGGGGCTCCCTCCTTTGTTTCCCCTGATCCTCCGTTGATACCTTCATCTTCATCTCGGCTCAATTGATTGAGACTCGGTTGGAAGGATGATTTCGAGAGCTTTGTCGACCACTGGCTCTCCGCACCGTAGATATCACGATCTGGGGCTGGTGTTTGGTGATGGGAATATGCCCTCAATCTTCCCGCCGATGGTCCATGCCGGTGACCTTGGGGTTGATGTTTTTTCGTGGGATTTGGAACTGGTGTCTCATCCTGCTGATCCTCAGCTCCAAAATTTCCACCAAAGTTCACGGCAAAATCTTGGGGATACTGCGACATATCATGAATAAATGGATTCAGGAGTTTGGCGAATAATTTGTTTTGTATGGATTGCATTCGGTGGACGTGTGACAAAATTTAATCGAAAATCCTAGCGAGTTCACTAAGAAATTGCATTAGACTCTATTAAATTAATTAATTAATTCTATTCAATTTCAGTTGCGTAGTAATCTTTTATACAATCATTTCTACCAAATAAAACACATTCACATGAACCCCACATGAATTTTTATAGAATTCTAATACAATTGCTTAGACTTTGCAAGGATTTTCAATTAAATTTTGTCATCTGGGTATTTAAGATGATAAAACACGTGAATTAATTTTGGCTCCCCCCAGATTGTTTAAATATTAATTATCCAGCGCACAATTAGTCTCTTTCAATGCTCTTAAATTTGTTTTCTTTCCTAAAACGGACGAAACCTTAATTACAAAGATTTCATTTTCCGTAGATGACATTCAATAGAAACTGAGTGCGTGTATTCCGAAGGATTTCCGGTATTGAATAACAAATAGAGTGCTTATGTGTCTAGACATAATTCTATTACACCACAGACAATGGTGAGAACTTACGTTTTCTCCAGTGTAATCAATTCTGCTCATAGCACCGTCCCCTCCATTCGCCAGTGTATCATAACTCGTGTCATACAGCTGTCTCTCGCCTGAGTTATCGACATGACGAATAGGTATTCTCGGATAGTTCTCATCAAGCGGAAGATTGTTATTACCATCTAGTACATACTCGGTGGTGGTAGTAGTTGTGGTAGTTGCTGGACGTCTCCTGTTACCGGGTCTCCTTACTTTAGTTCTAATTCGATTTCTGGGCTCATCGGCTCTCACTTTGGGCTTATTGGTGAATCCCTCGAGAGTTGGGGTTGTTGTGATGATGCTGGCGGCGGTGGATTTAATGTCAGGTCGCGGTCTGTTGGGGGACTGATACTTTTGTCGATGTTTTGGGACTTGGGTGACACTTGGACTTGAATCTTCTGCTGTTTCGTCTGTTGGAGCGACATTTTGCAGTTGAATCTGGGACTCTGGGGCACGATATTTGCTACTGATCTGATTCTGGGGCTGATTGAAGCTCGGGGTTCTGATAAAACCGTACTCGATGTCCCCGGAATTGATGGAAGAGTCTTCTGTTGTTGTTAAAGGAATTGGTGTTGTTGTTGTGATTTTTGCGGTTTGGACGATGGTCTTGGGGTGATTGTGGCGGTTTGACGACTGAATTCGGACGAATCCTTCACCTTTACAATCAGAATAATCGGAGTAGATTATAAATAGGTCGAGAGAACTGAACGAATTTATTAATTCAGTACTGAAGTCATGAAATGAGGAAAATCAATTTCTGTTTGGCTTTGCATCATTTCGGAAAAATTGAAAGAAAATTATGAGGTCATTATTAATTAGTACCTTCACTCTGCACTTGCGCCTGATTGTGTGGTCTTGACTTTACGCGACGGGCAGGATCACGACGAGAGGAGGATGTGCGACTTCCTGGGGGCTTGGTAACTGCACTGAATTGCACAAAGTCGTCGTTAGAGCCCCGAGGATTTGTTTGTATTGGGGAGTCTTGGCGAGTACGACTGCTCAAACGACCGCGAACTCGTTGACGAATTGTCGAGGGTGATTCGGTGGTTGTTGTCGTTGTTATTGGCTCGGTTGTTTGCTAGAATCGAGAGATATCAAAAATGGATATGAAATTAATGAAATTTTATTACATTTTCTTATCTTAGAAGTTTGCAAATCGTCTCAGTGATAGGGAGAAGGTGAAACGAAATAAAAAAAAAAACAACGGGTGGTTGTTGTTGTTTTGTTTTAAATGAAATGGCATTATTTTTCATTCATTTTATATAATTAAATCTTCAATTAATGTAAGAGGACTTTTCAATTACCTCAACAGGTTCGTACGAAGTTTCATGAGTGTAGCCATGCCCATCCTCAACACTTCCACTATTTTTCTCCCCTGAGTACTGTCCAGACTGACTGTAGTCAGTACTCAATAGTCCCTGTTGTCCCCCTGGATGTGTGCCAGGCATGTACTCCAGAATTTGGGTGTAAACTGGATTCTCAGTGGGACCATTAACTTGTCCTGAGCTCTCGACACTCTCACTCTTCTCGGGATAATAATAATCGTTGGGATCTGGAGAGGCTCTCAATTGTGACTCTTCATGATTAATTGGGTAGTTGTACTGATCACTTTGATCAACTAGACTCGCCTGATAGCCAAGGCCACTCTGGTATCTGTCCTGGTAGTGCTGCTGGGGGATTCCTGTGTCGTCAGCCAATGGTCTTTGCTCTCGGTGGGAGGCAATTGGTCGGGGGTAGTTTGGGGTTTTCGAGAAGTCAATCTCTGGGGTGTAAGAACTCTCGGGTGCCTCAGATGAGATGCCGGCGTTATATTGGGAGTAACTGACGTCCTGGGAACTGCCTGACTCTACAGAAGGACTTGCCTCGTCTGAGACTGTCTCCAGGGGCTCAGTATTCTGAATTTGGTTCAGGGGCTAGAACAATTTTGCATATTTAGCTAGGATATTAAATTGTGGGCAACGTATTTTCTCATTCAATAATTGTCGTTGCGCAATAATTATTGTCTCAAAAGCAGATGATGTTAAAATATAGGAAGTGTCACTAAATGGGGAAATCTCATTCAACTTTTCATGTCTGCGGCCATTACAATAAAACAACAAACAAATAAATTACAATAAATCCTTCGTCTCAGATCGAGCAGTAGAAATGAGGAAAAATTATTTACAATTTCATAATGGAATTAATCGGAGAATATAAAAATTGTTATTTGAAAAAGTGCTAGACCTGGTGCTAAATAATCAACGAAAATACTTACGGCGGACTCATATGGACGTTCACTAGTTCTGCTCTTAGTCTTTGGACTCTTTGGAGCAGGTGTTCTTCTGTAAGACTCACTAGAACTGTACTTCACAGTGGTCTCTGGATGTTTAGCTCTCGTGGGCTCATAACTCTCTTTATACTCCTCCGTGGTAGTTGTGAATCTCGATCGTGATCGACTTATGGGGCGTCGCGTTCTCTCGGGGGAGGTCCTTCCTGACTCCCTCGTGACTGGTGCTGATGTTGTCGTCGTTGGTCGAGTGATTCGACCTCTGTAACAGATAATTCCATTGAGATATTTTTTTGTAGATAAGTATTACAGCTTCTCAACTTTCTAACAACATCTTCAGATTAATTCTGAAGATCTCATTGAAGAAAATCAAATTGTATTCCTGTTTCTAGGTTCGTTATTGAGCGTTTTACGGATATTCACTTTCGATTATCAGGCCATGAGTTTTAATTGAATTGAATTGATTTGTATTTACCTCTGGCGGGTGCGAGTCCTGTACGTAGTGGACACTTCAGTTGTCGTGGGGATCTCGGTTGTCGTTGTCCTCTCCTGTTTGTTCTCCACCAACGAGTTCACCAGCCCCGGGAGTTGGGGATGAATGGGCGGCAGCTCCGCCGGAAGATTATATTGGGCGGGGCTTGGTGTGGCCCTTCCTGAATCCTCATAAGATCCAGAAACATTAGACTCGAAGTTCTCTCCAGCATGATGATGCCCATGATGTGGATCACCTCCTGCCTGTGGCACAGGCTGTGCAAACCCAGTGTCAGCGTGTCGATGTTGCGAGTAGTCGTGCTGATTGATCTGCGCCAGTTGGGCCGTGAGCTCCTCATTGCTGTTGGGCTGTACCCGCGTGTGGACGTAACTGTTCTCATAAACTGGAGTCGTGGAGACAGTCTCGCGCTCGTACTCGTAAGACGTTACAACCGATGGTTTTCTGTAGGTGATGCCTGGAGTTGGAGACGCTGGGAGTGACTCCTCGGGGTAGTCAGGCCGATGGGGTCTAGCAGCAGCGTGGAGATCTTCCTGATAAGGAGACAATGAAGCAGTTGGCGCTTCTGTAGGCCCCAGATGATGCACCGTGGACTGATAGTGCTGCTGCACCTGCTGCTGTCCATTCTGTCTGACTCGGAATCTGTCATTGGCAGTTGGAGGGAAGTGCACGGTTGGCTGGTACTGCTGAGTAACGTGATCCTGTCCGTATGTTGAATAGCTCGGGGTCGTTGGAGATTCGTATGAGGGTTGATAGGTCGGTTGGTGAGTTGATCCTTGGCCAGACGATAAGAATGAATTGGGCTCGATCAGTGGTTGAGGATTGGGGTGATTTTTGCTCTCTGATACTCCCGATTGCCCTCCTACATGTCCGTCAATCGTATTCACAATCACCGATCCAATATGGGGGGCTGGGAATGGAATTTTTGAGTATCCGGGTGGTGGGTTGAAGCTCAAAGGAGCGACGAAGAACGGCAGTTTGTCGACTCTTCTTTCAACTCGTGTCATGTCTAAGGAAGACAGGTAGGGAAGATCGAATTTAGAGTAGGAATTGGGGACGTCTAGGTTGGAAGGGCCTACGAAGACCTTTGGGGATTCTACTGTCAGCTGATCGACGACGGCAATGGTCTTAGCTTGTCTTAAAACTCGAAGAACGTCAACAACTTTGACTTCTTGCGCGATTAGATCATCAGCGCCCATGAACACGGCTAGGGGTGGTTGATTTGGCGTTGGAGCTGGGGTTGATGTGTCGTGACTTCGCTCAATATGATCTTCAATGTTCTTATGGTGAGGACGAGGTCTGGCCTTTGGTCGGTTACGATGCTTGTACTTGCCGGTATCAGTCAAGTGCTGCTGGTGGTAATTGTTGCCGACATATTCCTGCTGCACTGACTCAGATGCCTCTTTCTCTCGCTTCTCAGCCAGCTCTTTAGCCCGCTCCTCCTCTTTTCGAGCGAGTTTCTCGAGTTCTAACTTCTTCTGGCGTTCGAGTGCTGCCAGTCTATCGATCTCTGCTTGTCTTGCTTTCGCTGCTCTCTCTTTCTCACGTTCAATTTCTTGCAGTCGTTGACGTTCACGGGCCTCTCTGATTCTGTCCAGTTCTCTTTGTCTAGCGGCTTCCTCAATTTTAAGGAGTTCCTTGCGCTTCTTCTCGGCCTCTCGTTGACGCGCTCGCTCCAATTCTCGTTGTTGTGCTGCTGCCTGACTTCTGGCTTGCTTCTGAATCTCTCGACGCTGGTCATTCAATCTCTCAAGTTCTCGGTCTCTTACCGCTTTCAAGAAGTCGGTGTTGTCGCGAGTTGGCTCCTTCGGAAATTGAACGTAATCTGGGCTGTAGGAGTTGTCATCCGGTGATGAGAGATCTGAATTTTGGACTATTTGGTAGCGCTGGTGTTGCTGACGATGATGTGGGAAGGCAAACTGCTTGTGATCGCGGTTTCTCTCATCCTTGTGTTGATGGCCTCGTTGCGCAAGTGTTTCCGCTGGTACGTACACCACCTGAATCTGAAAGAAGAAATTAAAATGTCACTTCATGACTTCCGCACTTTCTTTATTTGTCATACGTAATGACAATTGAGTTATGAGATGGAGTAGTTACCTCTTCATCGTCACTCGAGGAATTTTCACCGGTGGTCGATGGATTGGAGATGTCCTGGGGTGATTCCTTCGGTCTTTCAATGGAGTATTTTTCCGAGTGAGGAGGCTGATGGAATTCCTGAGGGGAAAACACTGGGGGAACTGTTTCGGTTGGTGGCTGAGGGGGGGTCAGTATCTCGGGAGCGATATCTGGGACTTTACGGGAGTTAGAGATTGTTCCCTGATGAAGCCCTGGCTTATTGTCCTCTGGGGCTACCGCGTTTGGTAGGTAAGCTTGATTCTGGAAAAGCAGGTGATCAAATAGTAAAAATATCATCAAAATATTTGGATCTTAGGCTGCTACACTTCTTAATCATCTCATCCAAATAGATCTAATTTAAGACAGTGCATTCTTGTTATAAATAAATTATCTTTGTCTCTGGTATCCGTTAAAATTATTTGAGAAACCGATTGTTTTTTTTTTCTCAGGATCAAATGATAATTGCTTGACTTGTACGAATTACTTGAGATTAATTTACTTTTTCACGCCATTTGTATAGACTAAAAAACATTGGGAGAAAGTTGCAAATGTAAACTGAAGACTATGGACTCGATTTATCTTCTCACTATTTCTTTTGTTAATTTATTGCCCCGCGAAAGGACTCGAGATTACACAAGCTCACTCAACCTTCAATTGTTATATAATCTGCATAATATGTGTTATTCGATAAATCATCGAGAAACATTTCACCACCGAATTGTTTATTTCCTCGTTAATTATCCAATTGACAATGTCTCGCAAGCCAGATATTTCACATAACTCATTTACTTAACTATCGCTGTGACTTTCTAATAAAAATTCCACCTGTAAATGGAGGAAATAATTATTCTCACACTGAAGAGATTACATTGCATTCGTGTGGAGACATAAATAGAAAATGAGCTGGTAATTTTCTGAGATTTAATTCGTCAATTTGGGCTTGAGTGCAGAGGATTTTCATGTCCCTATCTAAAATACATCATTAGAGCATGATCAACGTCTTAATCACACTCGACTCAGTATCGTAATAATTTTATTACTTGCAAAAGCTGCTGCTGCGTTCGTAATTGTTGTTGCAGTAATAGCAATTTCTGAATACTCTCCTGAGTCTTCTGTAGTTGCAACAATTGGGATTGATACTCCTGTCTCAATTGCGGTGGTAGATTCAGCTCTGGTAGTGTTGAGGTCTGGCTAATTTGGGACTCCTGTCGCAACTGGGATCGGGGATTGGCCAGTGGTATCCACTCGCTATTGGATACTTGTCTAGACCACCTGTCAGCTGATACAGCTATTGGGCAGACCACTAGGCTTAGGCACAGGCCGAGTATCAGAGACGGGCTGTCTCTCAAAATCTAGACATTAAAGCAGAACAAAAGGATTAATGGAATGGGCCTGGGGTAAACTGGTTGGGCAAGTTTTGAGGCGATTTGCAGGTGATTTTGGAGTTTTATTTCGTCAGATGTCTTTACTCTCCCGACTTGTCAGGAATTCTATGAGAAATTTTATCTCCATATTTTTTTAACTTGCCGATAGGAAGTTATTGGTTTCACCCCAAAAATGAAAATCCCTAATTTTGGGAAATGCCGACGTTTCATGACCAGGAGAAACCCTCCAGATGTTTTTTATCGAGTTGTATGTGTGTGTGTGTGTGTGTGTGTGTGTGTGATCACTTTTTTTTGCTCACGTTCCCGAACGAACGGATAGTGCGATCGGAAAAATTTTGGTGGCGATCGATAGATCTCATCAAGGACAAGATCGGATTAGTTTGGGAGCGAAATC